>APFE030014918.1:82581-131191 GCA_000404065.3 Pinus taeda | reverse complement strand
CACCTCTTGTACTCCAAAGAAACATTTGGATCTTTTTGCATATAATTGTTTTTCCTCCAATAGTTGTAGCACCTTGTCCACATGTTCAACATGATCCTTCCAAGACTTGTTGTAGATTAGTATATCATCAAAAAGTACTAACACATTTTCTAAGGAGGGGTTTGAAAATGGAATTCATCAAACCTTGAAATGTAGAAGGTTCATTGGTAAGGCCAAAAGGCATGACCAAAAATTCATAATGACCCTCATGAGTTCTGAATGCTGTTTTCAGAATGTCTTCAGTCTTCATTCTGATTTGATGATATCCTGAACGAAGATCCAACTTGGTGAAGTAAATTGATCCATGCAATTCATCCAGTAATTCATCAATGACAGGAATGTGAAACTTACCTTTAATAGCGAGCTTTTTGAGCTCTCTATAATCCGGACACATGCGCCATGATCCATCCTTCTTGTGCACCAATACTATTGGTGTAGAGAAAGAACTTTGAATAGGTTGAATTATACCAGCCTCTAGCATTTCTGCAACCATACGTTCAATTTCACGCTTTTGGGCATAGGGATATCTGTACGGCCTGGTGTTTGGAGGAACACTTCCTGGAATCAGATGAATAGCATGATCATGATCACGAATAGGTGGGAGACCTTTGGGAGTCTCAAATACCTTGGAATGAATGTCCAATACTTTTTGGAGATCGGGAGAAATAGATGATTTCGATCTGGAAACATCTAGCAAGCATAATTGTGCAATTACACCTCTTTGTTCCTTTTTTAGAAGCTTTGTCATACCGTTAGAGCTGATTATCTTTCCCGGTTTCCCTGCAATATCCCTTAATTCAACTTCCTTTCCTTCCGCGGAAAATTTCATGAAAATTTCTTGAAAATTAAAAGCTATTGTACCCAAGTATTATAGCCATTGGACTCCTAGTACAACATCAACACCTCCCATTGGAATGGAAAGCATTGGGCTAGTCAATACATATTCTCCCATGGATAGCTTGATATTATGGCACCTTCCAGAGAAATTTATTGTTCCTCCATTTTCAACCATCACATGTCACTCTGGTGCTGGATATAAGAAGCAATTCAATTCTTTTGCTACCTTACAATGAATAAAATTGTGAGTACTTCCCGAATCAATCAACACTAATACCTTTTTCTTCTTGATTTGTCTTTCTATCTTGATGGTTTGAGGAGTGGTAATTCCTGCCAATGCATTACAAGATATGGTTGGATTCATTTGTTCTTCATCTAGGCTTTGTTCCTGGAGTATATCCTCTTCTTTTGACCTCTCTTGCTCCTTTTCTTCTTCCTCTTCACAATCTATGTAGAATAATTTTTTCTCAGCACACTTATGACCTTTAGTGTATTTGCTATCACAACTATAATGAAGCCCTTTTGCTCTTTTTTCTTCCAATTGTTGTAGTGTCAACCTTATAGGGTGTGGAAGACTAGGGGCAACAACACTTCCATCTTTATAGTTGTGAGTGGTATGCTTCCTGGTTGCCATAATTTTTCTTTCCATTTTTCTTTAACCTGAATGCCTTCTCTAATGAATCAAGTTCCCAAAGGCGAAAATCATGTTGGATATTATCATTTAAAGTCCCTATGAACACATCAATCCTATGCTCCTCTGGAATATATTTTACCCTAATGTTCAATTTTTGGAACTCCTCAATGTGCTCCATTGTTGAACCCTTTTGTTTGAGACTTATCAATGGGCTAAAAAAAGTGTTGCTTTTTGTATCCTCATAATGTGTTGTCAATTCTTCCGTAAAAATTGCCCAAGTGATATTTTTTTACGAGAGCAAAGCCATTGATACCATACAAACTGATTTGGTTCCAAATATAAATTTTCAATACGTACCTTTTGTGTGTTTTTCACATTATTGAGATCGAAAAATTGCTCCATCTGTAATATCCATGTTCCGGGATCCTTGCCATCAAACTTCCTCATATCGATTTTTGGAATATGGTGGGTCTCCAATCCAACATTAGAGTCTATGAAATCATGATTAACATTTCTTTTGTTCTCATCATGCGTTTCTTTTACTACCCTTTCACCATTGGTAAGCATTTCTTGTAGAACCTTTGTTAAATTTGTCTCCAAATCTTCCATGCCTGTCTTCCATCTTTCATGTCTGCCTTCAAATCTATCTTCAAATTGTCCATCTTAGCTTCCACGTCATTCATCTTAGCTTCTACGCCTTTCTTTAAATAATCCATCTTAGATTCGATGTCTTTCTTTAAACCATCCACCTTAGCTTCTACATCTTTCTTTAAACCATCCATTTTAGATTCTATTCCTTTTTGTGCAAGTGACACTTGTCGGACTTGGTCTGGTAATTTTTATATATCATGTTGCATTTATTCCTCTTCTTCATGATTCATGATAGAGATTTCAGGTTGCTTACTAGGTGTTTGCATTTTCTTTCCTCGAGGCATCAATTATTGATAATAATGCTTTACTATGCCCTTTGAATTCCTTCAAACTAATTTTTCAAACCAAGCTTATGAAATAATTAAAAACAAAACTACACAAATTTTTTCACTTTGTAGGAGCTTGATATTGAATCTCATGTATCTTTGTAATTTCAGATCATCCAGTTCTGAAATTTTGATTTATAGTAGCGCTTTGTGTCCTCTTTCCAATGCCACCAGTATGATCCAAATTGGATTCTCTGGGGTAGAGTTATGCCAAATCTCCCACAATGACTTGATTATAGACTAGTTCAATAGAGTGAACTTGTACGACGTGCCATGAGTCACCGTATCAATCTTTGGCTTTGAAAAATATATACAAGAAACTAAATTAAGTCCTCTTTCTATACCTTCTTATGAAATTTCAATCTGATGCTCAAAGAGAAAGTTATGATGATTTTCCCGAGGTCACTTGTTTAGAATGTAATTTAGGATTCTGCAAAAAGACCAAATGCCTCATATCATATCTCTACAAATATAGTGCGAAAAGATCTAAAATTTGGACCTGAGGTTCAGTGTGTTCATATAAAAGGGGTTTTTTCTTAGCTTCTGAAACATCACAAAAAAAAAGTTATAGCAAAAATTCCACGATGACCTATTTGGAGTAGCGAAATCCTAGAATCCAATACTCCGATACCAAATGTTATGAAGCCAACTCACAAAAAGATATAAAAGATAGTTGAATACCTTAGAATTCAGCCTCTTCGAGGGGGCAACCTCCTTTCAATTACACAAATGAACAATTCTTGGATGATTCAAATGACAAATCCTCCTTTCTATATATAGGAGTCTAAGAAGTCACAATATAACTCAGCCGACCTAACGATAATAATATAAATCCGCAAAAATAACAATAGAGGGATTATGTGGGGCACAATAATAACAATATGGGGACAATAGGGGCACAACAATGTTAATAAGGGATACAACTACAATAGTAATGGGGTAATCACTAGTATTGTAGGGACCTAACTAGACCAAACTAGTAATACACCTCCAAGAGAACCCAGTTGGGTAGGTTTAAATATAGAGGATGTGGGGCAAATAGGAGAAATAGGAACAAGTTAGGGTAAGGATACAACTCTTGTAGAAGAAATTATTAGTGGAACAAATTTTCATTCCGAAAAGAAGAAAAACAAAATTAAAAGGCTTAGAAAGGAACAACAGAGGCTGCAGAAATTAGTAAAAAGACTCGGGAAAAAGATAGGGACATTAACAAGGGGTAAAGTTTTAGGAAGAACCGTGGAACTAATGAATGCAACCATTCAAACCGAGTTTCGTGATACAAAGGTTACTAGGACTCAAACTGAGCCCATATTCACGCAAATTGTTAAGGAACAACATGCAACTATTGAAGAAGAAACTACCCAAACAAAGAGTGTACATTTTCGTAACCTAGCTATTCAAATGGAGGTGGTACCCTCTGATATCATGGCCACCCAGACAGAAAGACCGATGGTCCATAATAAAAGTACATAAACTATAAGCATTCAGTCCCATAGTAAGAACACACAGACAATAAAATTCCACTCTCATAGCAAGAATATGCAGACATATATTCAAGCCAAAGATTTTATGACAAGCAGTGACTCTAGTATAGCAAATCTTCAAGAAAATTTGGCAGAGGCTCAGCTTACCATAGAAAGGCTTGAGGTAGAAACTGTCCCCCAACAGAGATACCAGGAATTACAGAGGCAATTGTAGGATATGAATGCATCGAAAGTGATACCTTTAATAAATACTGAAGGGCAAAGGAAAGAATTGAGAAAATGAATATTAAATTGGAGAAGGCCATGACTCAAATGGATACTTTTTGCTCATTATGCAGTGATATATTGGCATGTAGATCTCCTGCCAATAGTTATGCCCTATTCTTACTAGAAAGCTACTTACAGTTGAAGATCAAAGCTGTCAAAGTTGGAAAACCAACAGAGTTGAAAACAATTGAGGATTTCATAAACTATTGTAAACATCATGGGATAAAAGTTGAGAGATTGTAGTGTGAGTTTTACTTACATAATTTTGTATTGGAGGAAGAAATTGAAAAGAACCCTAGTCCTTTTATGGGGGATGTGTAGTTCCAGGCTTTCATTCCATTCGTTGTTAATCAATTGAAATGGTTCAAGGCTCATAACACTTTCCATAGGCAGGAAAATGGATTGGACCTGTGGGTCGGAGGTGAACCAAAGAACCCACTAGAAAAACTGTCCAGTCACAAAAGTCTGATGAAGAGGGAAGGAGTAATCAAAATCTTGGGGCCCATTCACAAATATATTGTCCAGAAGGGAGTATAAGACTTCCTCTCTATTCAGGAAAGCTCCTTGGCTATAGCCATGTTTAGGTGGACTTTCTAATAGTAATGTACAAAATAGGGAGCTATTCAATTATAAAAACTTTAAGCTTGTTGCAGAATGCTTTGTGACTTACAACAACCTCATCATAAGGGAACGTCCTTATTGGTTGGGCTGTCGGTTCCATAGCCCTATCATTTGGTAACCTGCTGAAGATTATAAAGCTATATATGAATTACCTGAAGGGTAGACAGGGCCCATCCTTGAGCTCTTGGCCAAAAATCATGGTTTCAGACTGCTTTACGACATTTCTTCTCCAACTTATTCCTTAACTACTCTGCACATGAACTACATGGTTTTCATGATGACATGGAAAAGGGTAAGCAGGGGAGTATGTTGAGTCATGGAAAAGGTATGCATATGCTATTTATTTCATCATCCTTTTCCTTTAGTTATATCCCTTTTTATATCATAATATGTGAATATATCAAAGGATTATGGTAAGAATGAGGAAATTATATGTAATTAAAATTGAGATGATCATTATCCTTCTTGATGAAAGAAAAATACGAAAAGGGACAACTTCTATTCCATAACCAAGGAACAGCAAAAAAGCAGATAGCTAAGGAAGGAGCGCAGAAGTTAGAGATAAGGACAAAACGAATCATAGAGATCAGTGCGAGAAGGGAAAGATGACTGAAGTTGGAAAATTCCACGAATCCCTCAGGATCTCTTGATCCTGAGGGATCGCTTTTACTATTTATCTTTTTACCTCTTTCCCATTATAAAAGGCACCGATTGTAAGCAAAAAGGGGAATTACTGTTGAGAAATTGTAACTTTTATCACTAACTCTTGTTGTTGAGTAGAGCACAAACTTACTATAACGCTTATGCGATGATTAATATATAAAATAGTGTTGTTATTTTACATCTCCTGAAGTAATTTGGCTGTGTTCACTAGAGGCTAAGGGCTCGGCCTTGGTGGATTCACTTGCTATTCCTGTATCATGCATTTATGATTCCTGCAGTGTGATCGTTTGATTGAATTTCTACTTTCTGCAATTGTATTGCCTTGCTATTTCCCATTTTCCAATCTGAATGGAATTGTTCTATAATATCGTTGATTCAGTTTATTGTTATTTCATATCTAGTTATTTAGTTAAGCATTCCATTTTGAGATCGCCTACTATAAAGAGTATTGACTACCACTGTCGAAGCTCTCATATTGAGATCATTTGCTGCTTATATTAAGAATTGTGTTTGATTGAGAATAAATCAGTTAAAAGAGAAATGAATTATTACTACTATATTCTCAACTGATGATTTTTGTTACTTTGATGAATGTCTGATTTAGTTTCATTAGAGGATTAGGTTATCTTTCAATTGAAATTAGAATTTACTTGTTGCATCCATTTACTCTTGTATTTCAAAGAACTATACTGCAATTTAGAAGCATTACTCTCTGAGTTAAATAGCCGCCACATACTGTGTACACTCTTTAAATAGAAAGACTTGCCCGGATTGATATTTAATGTGAAGATAATTAGGAGTTAAAAAGGCACCTTTTATCACCCAACACCAACATTAATTTTTCTTCAAGGCCACTCTAGTTTATAAGTGTTCTGCATTTACATCCAGATATCACTTTGAAAAGACTCATTTTGAGGGAAGCATGATAACTATTATTAATGTAAGAAAATTCTACTAAGTGTATGTAGACCTCCCATTTTGCTGGTTGTTGCATTACATACATTCTCAACATATTTTCAATCACTTGATTCACTCATTCAATATTCCCATCAATTTGAGGGTGGTATATTGTACTAAATTGTACTTGAGTACGTACCCCTTCAAAGAAGGCCTTCAAGAATGCGGAAGTGAATTTAACATCTCTATCATAAATTACCACCTTTGGTATACCATGCAATCTGAAAATTTATTTCATAAGTATATTAGAAATTTGAATTGTCTTAAAAGTAGATGGCATTGGTATGAAATGAGAATACTTAGTTTTTCCACTACAACTGTTATAGAGTAATTTTTTTTCTTGGTTTTAGGTAGGCTAGTAATAAAATCCAACATAATGAACTCCCACTTCCATTATGGAATGGATACTGTGTGAAGTAGTCCGGTTAGTGTTGATTCTCAACTTTTACTTGTTGGCATTCCAAACACCTAGCTAGATACTCTTCCACCTCATTTTTTAAACCGGACCATAAGTATTCTTTCCTTAAGGTAGTAATCATTTTTTGGTAGCCAGGATGAGCTACCTAAGGACTCCCATGAAATTCATTTAAAACCAACTACTTAATACTAATTTTATAAGGAACATATATTATACTTTGGTAAACCAACATGCTATCATTATTTACCTCATATCCCAACTATATTTTGTTGTTATCCAAATTTTAGGTTTGCTACCATAAAAATTAGTATTTAGGATCTATTTGAGAAACCTCTTTGATATGATCTTTGAAAGCATGTTCTATTTCACTGAAGGAGATTTGGTAATCAAAGTTTAACTTCCTACTTAAATCATCTTCTACCCTATTCTACTTCCCCTTTAAATGTTTAATTTCAAATTCAAACTCTCTTAGGTTGGCAGTCCAATGTGCTTGTTGAGTATTTAAATTTGGTTGCTTGAAATAATTAGTTAAACTACTGTGGTTGGTCATCTGCCATTAGCATAAATCATTTTCACAGTAAATAATGTGGCCATATATGTAAAGTGTGGATCACTCTCATGAATTCCAAGTCATAAGCTAAATAATCGTGTTCATGCTCTTTTAACTTAAAAAACTGATAAGTTTCCACCCTTCCTTCCTACATTAACCCTCCCCCTACACCTTCTTTATAGGAATTGGTGCACACTGTAAATTCCTTTTCTGGGTTACTAATTCTCAAAATAGGATCAATGGTAAGTAAATGTTTCATTCAATCAAAACTATTTTGGCAATCTCCTATTAATTTGAAGGTTCTACCCCTTTATTGCAAAGTGGTAATAGGATAAGCTACTTTTCAAAAACCTTCAATAAACCAGCTATATACCCTACAAGGCCATGAAATATTTTATATCAGTGACATTGTTAGGAACATGTGAGTACATCACACTTTTTTATCTTTTTTGGATCTACCGCAATGCCATATTTGGTGATTACATGTCCCAAGTATTAGATCTTTTCTTTGTAATACTGACATTTGTTGTACTTTTCATATATTTGATGCTCCTTTAGGGTCTACAAAAACATTTGCAGATGTCTCTGGTGTTCCTCAATGTTTCATGAATAAATAATTATGTCATCTATAAAGATCAATACAAATCTATCTAAGTATTGATAAAATATATTATTCATGAGACACATAAAGGTTACGGGGGCATTAGTTAATCCAGAGGGAAAGATTACAAATTCGTAATGTCCATAACAAGTTCTGAAGGTTGTTTTATATATATATTCTTCCTCTATTATTATATGATGATACCTAGAGTGCACACTAATTTTAGAAAATATTGTAGCCCCCTTCACTTTATCAAATAAATTGTCAATACGAGGCAAAGGATGTTATTTTTGGCTGTTAATTTATTTAGCTACCTATAGTCGATACACAATTGTAGGGTACCATTCTTTTTCCTTACAAATAGAACTAGAGCTCCCCAAGGTGACACACTTGGGCAAAAGTAATTTTTGTCAACTAACTCTTATCACTCCATTTTAAGTTCGATCAACTCAAGAACACTCATACAGTAGGGCTCTCTAGATATGGGAGTGTCTCTGTTGACACCTAATCCTTGTGACTTGGTGAATTAATGTAAATAGATAAATAGGAAATATGAATAGTCATCGGGAGATGAGCTGAACAGTCCCTCCCTCGTGTATATAATGAAGACCTACCTGAAGGAATAGAACAGTCAAATCATTTTTGCCTTATGGAGTTACTGCCTGGCCTGACATGGTATCAAAGCCAGCTCCTTTTTAGCTTGTGTCCCTTGTAACTCCCTTGAATGCTGTCATATACCTGCGCTGCTCCTCCATACAATTAGTTGTGCCCTCTGTCTGCCATATTCCATTTATACAAACCTGCTCCCTCCATAGTCGCTGCCAGGTCTAAACATTGTTTACCTGTGCTGTCTGGATTGTCCATGAAAGTTTCATTAAAAAAAAGGGCGTTGTGCGTTAACATACCTATCCGATCTTGCTCCACTTTACTATGATAAATCACCACATTACACTATCATATTCATTTTTAAAATATTCCAAACAACATTGAGCACCACACCACCATTGTAATTGATCTCGCAACATCCTGTCTGATCACTCCTCACAGCAGCACAATCCAGATTAATACCACGCTGCGTTTGTTGTTAATATCCCAAGTTGATACCGCGATGCCTCTACTGTTCATTACTCATGTGTAATATCGCTCAACTCTCCCATGGTTTACTTCCGAACTCTCCCACGGTTTAATATCGATTTTTGTTGTTTCTCCGGGAAGAGATTCCCATACCTTGATACACCTCTGCCTGAGATATAACGTTGTGTCCACCACCGCTCAGACTCAGATCATACAGTGGCACGACTTGACCATACAGTCCCCTCACAACACAATGCCCATCTATTAAAACATGATTTCATGAACAATGTGAGTCTTGACGGTGCTTTGAAGAAAATCAAGGATACATAGTAGTAGCGAAGCTGGCCGATATGGCATAAAATTATAGTTGGCACAGTTATCAATCTCGACTATCTTCATTTTCAATGCAATGCCCATGTTGTACTGTAGGAAATTGGTTTTGGAATAGCCATTTCTTAGAGGTAAACATGGCCTTCACTGCCAATTTTTCTTTATCAATGAATATTTCTTCATTGCTTGATTCAAAAGATTCTACGAACATAGTAGTATGGAGAGACGGAGGTCTCTTCACCGTGTTTAATATATTGTTTGTAAATACCCGCATGGGGCTCAAACCCACTTTGATATCTACTTTAATATCTCTTCCACAAAAGCACATTTTTTTGCTAGCAAAAGTATTTTTGTACACAAATTTTTTTCTTGCTAGCAAAAGTATTTTTCTATCAGTAGAAATAATTTTTACAGAATGCATTCAATCATATCCATGGTGGGAATAGTTCTCACTAGGAAGGAGAACTATCCTGAATGGTCCCAGATGATAAAAAACACCCTCATTTTCAATGAGTTGTGGAAAGGAGTGTGTGTCGGAGATGGAAACAATGAACAAGTGCAGCCTACCTCAAACAAAGAGATCGTCATTTGGGAAAACAAGAACAACAAAGCTTATGCATTAATCATAGAATCTATAAATGAAGAGGTGAGTCACCATATTTCATCATATTCAACTGCCTTTGAAGCCTTACAAAAGTTGAAAGAACTCTATGACTCACATTCTGCACTTGAAGTAGTTCAACTCATGATTAAACTCTTCACTCTTGAACTGCAAAATAATGATCCTCTTGCTCCTGCATCTAAAGTAAAGTCTTTAATGCATGATATCAAATCCACTAAGGTTGAGTTAGATATTCCTCTTATTGCTTTTCTCAAGGCACTTTTTCCTACTTACTCCAATCATCTTGAGTCATTGCAAGCAAATGGAAATCTCAAAGATATAACCTTTGACTCTCTTATAAAAAAGTTTGCTGAAAGAGAGAATGATTTTGGAAAGAATACAACCCCTGAATCTTCTGAAGAGGCTATATGCCTTGCTCATAAACAAAACCATCCTGCTCAATATTCTACAAGAGGAAGAGGTGGTCAAAGAGGAAGAGGAAGATATTTCAGAGGCAGGGGGGGTAGACATTCTCAAGGAGAAAAGGCAGATTTGCACTGCATACGCTACAAAAGAAATGGATCACATGATGCCTCTACATGCAAGCTACCATGGGACAAAATTGAGTAGAAAAGAAACCAACGGAAAGGTAAAAATGATGATACAGACAAAGGTAAAGCACCTGAATCCGCTCACTATGTCGTGGCACAATGTAACATTGGAGTAAACGAAGATTTATTTAATGCTTCACTTGCTCCTTAGAGAAATGATTGGTTGCCTGATTCAGGAGCAACCTGCGACATGACTCATAGAAAAGATTTTTTTGAAGATTTCACTGATAGTGTTGATGGAGCAGTATACTTTGCATATCAATCAAAAACCAAGCCATCAGGGCTTGGCACAATAAGGCTTAAACTGCCTAGTCTTCCAGACTTTCTTCTGCATCATGTTCTATATCTCCCACAGCTCAAGAGAAACTTGTTGTCCTTGGTCCACATTCGCCAGCAAGGTCACTCCATTCATATGTTTGATGAAAAGCTTGACGTAAGAAAACCATCTGACCACTCACTTTTCATGAGGGGAATAGAAGAAGAAAGGCTTCTCAAACTGCAAGGAACCTCTACTCATGCACAACATTTCTCATACAATTCTCATCATGAAGAAGGTACACTTCCATCAAGTTTATTATGGCATGCTAGATTTGGACATTTGAGCTATGATAGTATCCGCTTATTGAAGAAAAATGGTGTTGTGGGTTTACCTACAATTCCTAGAAAATTTAAGCAATGTGATGCTTGCCTTCTAGGAAAGCATAGTAGACTGTCTTTTCATGATTCACATTCAAGAGCACATAGAAAACATGAACTCATTCATTCAGATTTATGTGGTCCAATGCCTGTTCCTTCTGCAAATGGAAATAAATATATCATGACATTTATTGATGACTACACTAGAATGTGTTAGGTTTATTTATTGAAGAACAAATCTGATACTTTTCAAACATTCAAGAATTTTCATAAATGGATTGAAAATGATGCACAATCTCATATTGGGTATATTCGCAATGATAATGGAAAAGAATACACATCAAATGAATTTTAAAATTATCTTCACCAACATGGGATCAAACATCAAACAATTGTTCCTTATAATCGCCAACATAATGGTGTAGCTGAAAGAATGAATAGGACAATCTTAAATATGGTACAATCCATGCTCTTCCTAAAAAATGTAAAGATAATGTTTTGGGTTGATGTTGTTCTATGTGCTGCATATACAAAGAATAGATGTCCATCTAATGCTATAAGAAACAAGACTCCATATGAAATGTGGTATGGACATGTTCCTTTGGTAAAGCATCTCAGGGTCTTGGGTTCCACCTGTTATGCCTTGATACCAAAGCTACATAGAAACAAACTTGGTGCTAGAAGTCGTAAGTGTATCATTCTGGGATATTCAAACACCTCCAAAGCATACTGCCTCTATGATGAAGTAAATAAGAAGTTTGTTGTATCTAGATATGTAATTTTCCTTGAATCATCCAAAACTGACAATGTTGTTGAGTAGCAACTTGATCACCTGGATAGATTTGCAAAGGCAAAACCATTTCAAGAATTTGATAATCAGATTCCACATCTTGAAGGGGGGATTCCTATACTTGATCAACATGTGGAATCTTCTTCTGAAGGACACTCTCCCCCGCATGAAACTCCAACAATGGATGATGCTTTAAGTGATGTGATTGATAGAATTGGGAGACTCAATCTTGATTCAATCCCAAATCAATAAACGAAGCAGCTTGGACCATCTGAAAAAGGTCCCCCAAAATGGGTGATAGAAACACTTGAAAGTGTTCATCCTGATGAGGTTGGAAAGATAGGAACTAGAAATTCAAACCGGCAAAATAGAGGTGATGTAAATGACTTTAATTCACTTGTTGATATGGATGTTTCTTATGATTGTGAATTGAACTTGTCTATAGATTTTGAACCAACTTCCTTCAAAGCAGCTACTTGTCATGATGAATGGAATGAAGCAATGCAAAAGGAGTATGATGCCCTCATAAAGAACGACACTTGGAAGCTGGTTGATCCTCCATTAGGAACCAAACCAATTGGCTACAAGTGGGTCTACAAGAACAAGTATAAATTTGATGGCTCACTTGACAAGCACAAAGCTAGGCTTGTGGCAAAAGGTTTTGCACAGAAGGAAAGGGTCGATTATGAGGAGATTTTTTCCCCCACAGCAAAATGGGCTACCATCCAAACACTCTTTGCACTAGCAGCTCAGATCGGTTGGAAAGTCCATCAAATGGATGTAAAAATTAGTTTCTTGAATGGAGATTTAAAAGAGAATGTTTTTATGTCCCAGCCTGAAGGATTTTCTGTGAAAGGACATGAACATAGAGTATGCAAACTTTTGAAGTCCTTGTATGGCCTCAAACAAGCACCGCGAGCGTGGTATGAAAAACTAACTAAACATCTTTTGAAACTCAATTTCAAACATTTTGATCTTGATGATGCAACTTTATTTGTCAAGAAAGTTGGCAAAACAGTTGTATATCTTGTGGTATATGTAGATGATCTTTTGATGACAGGGAATAATGAAAGCTACATTGCATCCATAAAGAAGGAATTGGGAAAAACTTTTGAAATGTCTGATTTGGGCTATATTCATTACTATCTTGGCATTGAAGTAACCCAATATCCAAAGTCCATATTTCTTTCTCAAAATAAATATATTGGAGATCTGTTGAACAGGTTTGGCATGACAGAGTGCAATCCTCTCACTTCTCCAATGGAACAAAACTTAAAGCTCACATCTATTGAAGGAAAAGAATTTGAGGATGCAACAAAGTATAGATAGCTTTTAGGAAGTCTCAACTACCTAACTACTACCAGACCAGACATTTCGTTTGTTGTTGGAATCCTCTCCAAGTTTATGCAAAAGCCTTATGAGGGACATTGGTCTGTTGTAAAAAGAGTTCTAAGGTACTTGAAGGGAATTCAAGACTTTGGAATCAAGTATACAAAGGTGGACGAATTCAGTTTGATTGGATACTCTAATTCAGACTTCGATGGAGACAAAGAAACTGGGGTATCAACTTCAGGATATGTTATGAGTCTTGGATCAATAGCTATCTCTTGGACATCATGCAAACAATCAGTTCCAGTAGATTCCACAACAAAAGCAAAATACGTGGCAGCAGGTGAAGCAACAAAAGAAATTGTGTGGCTTAGGAAAATTCTTGAAGATTTGCAGGTAAAACAAGTACAATCAAGTCCACTCATGATTGACAATACTTTGCAATAAAGTTGGCCAAGAACACAAATTTCCATGATCAAACGAAGCACATCAATACTAAATATCATCTGATTCGACATCATGTTGAGGCCAAAACAATCCATCTTCGTCATTGTTCCACAAATGAGCAAATTGCAGACATCTTCACCAAAGCGCTTGGAAGGGAAAAGCTTGAACGATTCAGAATGATGCTTGGACTCACCGACATCCCTTCAGATTAAGGGGCGAAATGTTGACACCTAATCCTTGTGATTGGGTGAATTAATGTAAATAGATAAATAGGAAATATGAATAGTCATTGGGAGACGAACTGAACAGCCTCTCCCTCATGTATATAATGAAGATCTACTTGAAGGAATAGAGCAGTCGAATAATTTTTGCCTTATGGAGTTACTGCATGGCTTGATAGTCTCCAAGAACAAGTTTGAGAGCAAAGTCTATGTCCCTTTTAGTAAGTAGTCGGGGATGATTTTAAGGAAAAATATCAGCAAATTCTTGTACCATAGGAAAATTCTCTATGGTAGTATTCTTTTCCTTAGAGTTTGTGTATCCTACTTGCACTGCATAGAATTGACATCCCTTCCTAATACACTTCACCAACTGAGAGGCTGTGATGGGTCTAAATTTTAGGGGTATTTTCACTCATTGAACTTGTTGCCTTATTCCCTCATTATTCAAGCGACTAATTATTTTATCTTTATAGTTAATGAGGGACTAATGTTTTTCCAACCATTCCATGCCAATCAACATATTATATGATCCAAGGGGTAAAACATTCAAATTTTCTATTGTTGGTTGTCCTAACAGTTCCACTGAACAATTTTCAACTTTAGGCAACACCCTTCTCTTAGCCCTTGTAGCTAGTTGCACTAACCACGAATTTTTAAATTTAGTGGTTTGCAAGTGGAATTTTTCTACTATCTTAGGACTAAAATAACTTAAGTTAGACCCTATATTCATTTACAATGGGCACAAATAGCTTGAAAAGTTTATCTTCAAGCACTACCATGATCAGTTGGTACTCAACATTGTGATCTTCTAGTGAAACAATGATTCTGGGCAGGCTCCTTACAACTTCTCCTACGATGGAGTTTTCTTGAAATTGTGTTACTTGTGTTGTTCCTTTTCGTTAAGGGAAATTCTTGAAATAATGTGGTTCCCAACAACCCTAGCTTTCCAAGGAAGGCCTTGCTGCATGTTCCAGCTCAGATTTGTCAATTTGGTCGATGGAATTCAACTCATATTGTGACTAGGAATTTTGTTGAATCTTTCCTGTATGTTTATTATGTTGATTTTTATAAGAACTCTTGGAGCCCATAAAATCCCAGCCTTTAATACTCTGTGATATTCTATGTCCTTTGTTTTCATACGACCATTTACTTCCTTCTCCTTTCTTCTTCATTTGTTGGTAACATATTTGTGCTTTTCTAATAACTTTGTCCATAATTTTTGGGTTATTGAATCCCAATAATTCTTTATGTATAGATGTATACTACTAATAAACCATTGGAATTTATCTTTCTCTTTATGGATGTAAGGAACATACTTCAACAAAGCTGTAAATTTCATGATAAATTCATCCATAGAAAGTTGTTGCAACCGAAGATCATGAAATTCCTTTGCTTTCTCATCATAAAATATTTCAAATAGGTATTTATCCTTAAAGTGTTTCTCGAAATTTTCCTAGGTCACCTCATGTGCATCAATTCCCCACAATGCTTTTACTTCTTCCCACCATAAGGTGGCCTTTCATTGTAGTTGATAAAGTGTGAGGTGAGCTTTCACATTATAATCATACTCCTAATTTTGGAGGTATTTTTTCATGTTAATGAGCCAACCTTCAACAACCTTCTCTTGTTCTCCATCAAATTTCGATGGTTTAATTTTCTTAAACTCTCCCTGAAATTCAGTCTTGTCACTCTTAGGCCCCTTATCATTTGACACATTATCTAATTCTTCTTCCTAGTCTCCTTCTGTCATTGAATTATAACCTCCATGTCCATGGATGTTTTCATGATCTGAGGTCGGAGTAGGGTGTCGATGGTTAAGGAGCAGTTTGTAAAATAATTAATTAATTCATCTTGAGTTAATTAGTTAAGGAAAATAAAACTTGAATTTTATGTGGGAACATGCAACAGTTTCTCCATTAATTGAGGAATTTATCCATCAGTTAAAGAGATAAGGATGAGTTGAAATATTGAGTTGTAATTAGTTGACTTAGTTAACTGAGTCAAGTCTAGTTAGACTGATTCAAACAGTTTGTTGAATTAATATATGTTCAGTTAGTTAATGCTTGAATGCATGTAACTACTGCACTTCAGATAACTGAGTATTCTGTCATAAATAACTCATGCATGTCAGTTCAAACAGAGACCCAATTGAGATCAGATGGAGGGGCAGTGTACTATCAGTTGCTAGAATATTCCATTGTGAATATTCCTTGCATGCATAAGGAATTCTTTCCTTGAGGATTGCGCAATTACTTCTTCAGGTTTAGTGAGTGAGATCAGGCCAATTCACACATGTGACATCATTGGACCCCAAGAAAAATTGCGCAAGGAAATAGGAGGCTTAGGGGGCTTGCGAAGGACATATACTATGTCTATTCAGTCTGTGAGTTGTATTGTTTGATTGCAGAGAGAGCAAGGTAGCTTGAGAGCTGATTCTTTTTGTAACTTGAACAAGATTTCCACTTGTATGATAATACAGAGTTGGGATTTTAGGTTGAGGCTTTCCCTGAGTTATATCTTCTGTGTTATGTGTGATTTATTTCTCATTCTCATTTATATGTGTTCTCTTGATCTTACTCAATTCGATTAAGCTTCCACAAAGTGTTGTAGAAGTAGATCTTGTATTATGTTTTAGTATATTGCATAATATGTTGATCTATAGTGGGAATTTCTATATGGTATCGGAGCAAAGGTGATCAAGGTGAAGAGCAATATACAAGAAAGAGGAGTTCGAAGTTTGTGGTTTCTGAGTATAGAAATTGAGTTCTTATCACATCTCAATTTCATAAATGGCGTTCTGTGGTGTAAGACTCGAGTATGCACCTTATGGTAGCTCAAATTATATAGCTTGGAAGTATCACATGGAGGCAGTATTAGAGGATAACGGTCTAAAGGACTTCTTTGATCAAGAAGTCCCCAAGTTGACTGATGCTACTCAATTGGTGGAATGGAAGAAATGTGTGGCTAGAGCAAGGAGAATCCTCCTAGAGGGAGTTCGAGACCACATTGTCTCGAGCCTCCATGGGAAGGAGACACCATTTTTGATGTGGAAAACATTGAAATATTTATATCAAAACAACAGAGATTAGAGGAAGCTGGTACTAAAAGACAAGATTTGTAAGATCAAGTGTGAAAACGGTGACACGATCTCTACATATATGAACAATCTCTCCACCTGCAAGTATGAGCATGGAAGTGAAGGGATCATGACCGTTGATGATGACACGGTGAGTCTTGCACTCCTCAGTCTTCCTAAGGGCCGGCATAGCTACCAAGACTCAGTTAATGGAAGAGAAAAATTGCCAGATTGGGAACGACTTTGGTCAAATCTAATGTAGGAGGAAATAAGAAGAAGCACCAGAGATGGATCCCCATCGAAGCAAGATGATGAGGAAAATCTAGCCATAGCGAGTAAGGTAAGGAAAGGGAAAGGGAAGGCATCACATCCCAAATCTGGTTCTTCCCATGGTGGGAATAAGATTGACAAATCAAAAGTGCGATGCTTTCATTATCATGAAGTGGGCCATTATGCTACGAATTGTCCACAGAAGAAATCCAAGAAGGGTTCCTCGAAGGGATCTAATGGTGAGGCAATGACCTCACAGTCTAAGCTGGATTTCTTTCTTATCGCATGTATGGTTTCATCCATGGTGGGATGTGTGTGGTACCTGGATAGTGGAGCTTCATTCCACATGTCAGGTGACAAGAAACTTTTCAATACCTTAGAGGAGAAGGATCTCCTTATGCAGATCGAGATGGGTGATGATGGAAAGTACTGTGTTTCAGGTGAAGGTACGGTTGTGTTTCAAAGGGAGCATGGAGCTCCCCTCACCCTGACTGATGTAAAGTATGTATCAGGTTTGAAGAAGAATATTGTGTATGTCGCTATGTTAGAAGATAAAGGCTATGATGTAGTCTTTAGTCAAGGAAAGGTATTCTTAAGGCATACCGGTACTAGACAGACAAAGCGAATAGGGATTCGAGTCAAGAATCTCTACAAGATGGAGGTAGATGATTGTTCTTCTTTGAGTTCCAAAGCTGATATGGTGCAGAGCGAAGATGTTTGCAAGATATGGAATAGAAGACTAGGCCACTTGCACCATGGCGCCCTGAAGATCATGCAATAGATTTCTACTGAATTACCGAAGGGAAAACTTGAGAGGACGAATACATGCAAAGGTTGTACCTTGGGTAAGTATGTGAAATCTTCCTTTTCAGATCAAGAAAGTAGAGCAGGAGTAATCCTGGAGCGAGTTCACTCAGATGTTTGTGGGCCCTTCTCTACAGCCTCCACCGCTAAACAAAGGTACTATGTTATTTTTATTGATGATTTTTCTTGTAGATGCTAGATCTACTTTATGCAAAATAAGGATTAGACCTTCTTGAGGTTTTGTGAGTTTAAAGCCTTGGTAGAGAAAGAATCTAGAAATAAAATAAAAGCCTTGCGTAGTGACAATGGTGGAGAGTATGTCTCCCAATAGTTTAAAGACTTCTGCACTGCAAAAGGTATTAAACGAGAATTTATGACACCCCATAACCCACAGCAGAATGGGGTGGCCGAAAGGAAGAACAGATCGATTGTGGGAACATCTCGAGTGATGTTGCATGACCAAAGCCTACCACTATTTTTTTGGGTTGAGGCATGCAATACAACAGTATACTTGCAGAACAGAAGCTCGCACCATATACTGGGATTGAAGACACCAATGGAGGCCTATTCCTAGAAGCGACCCGATGTAAGTGACTTTAGAATATTTGGATCATCAGTTCTCTGTTATGTGACCAAAAATGCCAGGAAGAAGCTAGATCCAATAGATGAGTTGGGAATACTTGTGGGGTACATGAATACACCCCACAACTATCAAGTGTACCTGCCTTCCACTCAGAGGACATTTGTATGGAGGGATCTGAAGTTCGAAGAGTAGAAAGCCACACGCTTGTCACATGAGAGGGAGATCAAGTTACATGCAAATGAGGAACTTTCAGTTCCTAAGGATGAGGAGCCTTAGATTGATGCGGAGTAACCGCATGCAGAGGATCCGGGAGTGGACACATCCACTCATGCTGATACTTCTAGAGATGGAAAAAAAATCTGAAGGGAAGGTGATAGGTTAATTTTGGATGCATGGGAGAATGTGGGACAACCATCTTCTCAGCACAAAAAGAGGAGGTCACCCGAGCGGTACATTGGGTACATGGCCCTGGTTGGGAAGTGTGTAGATACCGAACCTTCTTTATTCGAGGAGGCAGTGTAGCGACCAGTCTGGGTTGATGCAATGGTCGAGGATTATTACTCTATCATTTAGAATAGTGTGTGGGATGTTGTACCGAGGCCTTAGGGCAAGTCAGTGGTGAGTTCCAGATAGCTTTACAAGGTAAAGCAGGCAGTTGATGGCAGCGTTGAGAAACATAAGGCAAGGTTTGTTGCCAGGGGTTTCTCACAAGTGGAGGGGATCGACTATGATGAGACATTTTCTCCTGTAGCAAGGTACTCATCGATTATATCGATGTTTGCACTATCAGCTTAGATGGGGTGGAAGATCCACCATATGGATGTGAAGACAACATTCCTCAATGGGAAGATCGAGGAGGAGGTGTACATTGAGTAGCCATAGGGTTCTGAGACCTTAAATCATGAGTCACATGTGTGCAGACTCATGAGGGCTTTGTATGTGCTAAAGCAAGCACCCCGTGCTTGGTACACGAGGATTGGGAACTATTTCACTGGTTTGGGCTTCACCAAGAGTGAAGTAGATGTGAACCTTTACCACATCATGGTATAAGGTAAACCATTGATCATTTTTCTCTATGTCGATGATTTGATTTTGACAAGGGATGATTAGCTGATATCATCTTGCAAGGAGGACCTTGCAAGAGAGTTTGAGATGAAGGACATGGGCCTTATGCACTACTTTCTAGGCATGGAGGTGTGGCAGAAATATGGGGAAGTATTTGTGTCTCAAGGCAAGTATGCCAATGAGATACTCAGGTGCTTTCACATGGAGAAGTGTAAGCCCATGTAGACTCCTCTAGCTAGGAATGGGAGGAAGGAGGATGCTACTTCAGGTGAGATAGCAGCTACTACTATTTATCAGGAGCTGGTGGGTTCACTTATGTATCTAGTGAACACACGACCCGACTTATGCTTTGCGGTGAACTAGCTGAGTCAAGCTATGGTCCAGTGTACCAAGCTATTTTGGAAGGCAGCGAAGCATGTTCTAAGATACCTCAAAGGCACATCTCAGTTCAGATTGTGGTACAAATGGATAGAGGGAGTGAAGCTTTAGGGATTCACAGATGCAGATTGGGCAGCTAGTCCATCAGACCAAAAGAGCACACTAGAGGAATCTTCAACCTTGCTTTAGCTACAGTTTCATGGTACAATAAGAAAGAGAGATCAGTTGCACTTAGCGTAGTAGAAGTTGAATACCTAGATGCTAGTCAGGCTGCATGTGAGGCCATTTGGATGCGAAAGATTCTAGTGGGATTGTTTGGTCAGAGGATGGATCCTACATTGATCTAGTATGATAACTATAGTTGTATCATAATATTTGAAAATGCAGTTTTTAATGAAAGGTCCAAGCACATTGATATCTAGTATCACCATCTTCGAGACTGTGTGGTTAAGAGGATCATGTTATTACTATATGTTTCGATCGAGGAACAAGATGCAAATATTTTGACTAAGGCATTCTCAAAATGCAAGTTCGATTTCCACAGAGACGGGATTGGGGTTACTGATAATCCATTCCTTGTCGAGAGGGAGTGTTGGAAATAGCAACAAGAAATGCTAAAAATAGCAGTACTATAAATAGCAGTTTATCTAGTGTTGATCTTAGCAACAATGGATGAAAAAATGGAAGTGCTAAAAATAACATTATATAAATAGCATTTTGGGATAACTTCCTATTTTAGTTAGTCCCTAAACTAAAATAGTGAAGTAAAATTCGAATTTGATCTTAGCAGCACTTTGTAAAATAATTAATTAATTCATATTGAGTTAATTAGTTAAGTAAAATCAAACTTGAAGTCTATGTGCGGACATGAAACAATTTCTCCATTAACTGATGAATTTATCCATTAGGTAAAGAGATAAGGATGAGTTGTAATATTGAGTCGTAATTAGTTGACTTAGTTAACTGAGTCAAGTCCAGTTAGATTAATTCAAATAGTTTGTTGAATTAGTGTAAGTTCAGTTAGTTAATTCTTGCATGCATGTAACTACTGCACTTCAGATAACTAAGTATTCTCTCATAAATAACTCATGCATGTTAGTTCAGACAGAGACCTAGTTCAGATCAGATGGAGGGGCAGTGTACTATCAGTTGCTAGAATATTCGATTGTGAATATTACTTGCATGCAGAATGAATTCTTCCCTTGATGATTGTGCAATTACTTCTTCAAGTTTAGTGTGTGTGATGAGGCCAATTCACACATGTGACATCATTGGACCCCAAGAAAAATTGCGCAAGGAAATAGGAGGCTTGGAGGGCTTGAGGAGGACATATACTTTGTCTATTCAGTTTGTGAGTTGTATTGTTTGATTGTAGAGAGAGAAGCATAGTTTGAGAGCTAATTCTTTTTGTAACTTGAACAAGATTTCCACTTGTATGATAATATAGAGTTGGGGTTTTAAGCTGAGGCTTTCCCCGGGTTATATCTTCTGCGTTATGTGTGATTTATTTCTCATTCTCAGTTATATGTGTTCTCTTGATCTTTCTCAATACAATTAAGCTTCCACAAAGTGTTGTACAAGTAGATCTTGCATTATGTTTTAGTATATTGCATAATCTATTGACCTACAGTGAGAAGGCCAACTTTATTGCAAAATTGTTGTCAATCATTAGAGGATTTCAATGCATTTGTTTCTTCTGTAAATCTTCTCGAATGTTCATGGGTCACAAAATTTCCTTTGTTACTTGAGTTGCTGCCACATATTATTCCTTAGTTGTGGAGTCTACTGAAACTAATTGTTTGCGTGATATCTAGGAGACAACTCCCGATCCAAGTCTCATAGCATAACTTGAAGTAGAAACCCCAATTTATTTCTCTGCATCGAAGTCTAAATTAGACTATCCAATCAAGTTGACATCACACACCTGTGTATGCTTGAGTCCAAAGTATTGAGTTCCCTTCAAGTAATTTAGAACTATTTTTTCCGTGGACCAATGTCCCTCACAAGGCTTTATCATAAACCTAGAGAGGGTTCCAACAACAAATGAAATTTTCAGTCTGGTAGTAGTCAAGTAGTTGAGACTTCCTAAAAGATATCTATAATTGGTTGCATCCTCAAATTATTTTCCTTTAATGGATGTGAGATTCAAGTTCTAATCCATTGGAGTAGTCAAAGGATTGCACTCAGCCATGCCAAATCTCTTCAACACATCTCCAATGTAATTTTTCTGAGAGAGGAACATAAACTTCAGATGTGGAGTTACATCAATATCAAGATAGTAGTGAACACAACCCAAGTAAGTCATCTTAAAACCTTTCCTCAATTCCTTATTTATGGATGAAATGTAGCTACCATTGTTCCCTGTCATCAAAAGATCATCTACATACACCACAAGATATATAATTCTTTTGCCAAATTTCATGACAAAAAAAATTTCATTATAAATATCATAACGTTTGAAGTTGAGTTTCAGAAGATGCTCGGTTAACATTTAATATGAGGCTCACAGTCCTTGCTTGAGGCCATACAAGGATTTCGCAAGCTTGCATGCTTTTTCTCATGGCCCTTCACAATAAATCCTTTTGGATGCGACAAAAAAACATTCTCTTTCAGATATTTATTCAAGAAAGCAATTTTTACATCCATTTTATGAACTTTCCAACCGTTCTGAGATTTGAAGGAAAAGAGTCTCTCGATAGTAGCCCATTTTTCTTTGGGTGGGGGGAAATTCTACTCATAATCAACCCCTTCCTTTTGTGAAAATCCTTTTGCCACAAGCTTGGCTTTTTGCTTGTCAAGTGACTAATCATATTCATACTTTTTCTTCTAGACCCACTTGCAACAAATTGATTTGGCTCCCAATGGAGGATCAACCAGCTTCCATCTACCATTATTTATCAAGGCATCATATTTTTTTTGTATCTCTTCTTTTCATTCATTATGAGAAGCGGCTTCTTTGAGGGAAGTTCGTTCAAAATCTATAGACAAATTCAGTTCACAATCATAAGAAACATCCATATCAATAGGTGAATCATAATCGTCTACATCACCTCCATTTTTCCTGGTTGAATATTTTTGTTCTTGTCTTTCCAACCTGATTAGGACAAACATTTCAAAGTGTATTTGTCAACCATTTTGGAGGACCTTCCGAGATGGCTGAGGCTGCTTAGTTGACAGAGTTGGGGTGGAATCAAGATTTAGACTCCAAATTCTATTAATCACCTCACTCAAAGTATCCTTAGTGGTTGGAGCTTCATGTGGGGGAGAGAGTGCTTCAAAAGAAGATTCCATGTATTGATCCAGTATATGGAACCCCCCCCCCCCCCCCCCTTCAATATGTGTAATATGATTATTAAATTCTTGAAATGACTTTTCATGTGTGAATATATCTAAGAGATGAAGTTGTTTCTCAACAATAGTGTCATCCTTGGAAGATTCAAAAAACATTACATCTCTAGATAGAAAAAATTAGTTATTAATGTCATCATAGAGACAATACGCTTTAGAGGTATTTGAATACCCCATGAAGATACACTTACGACTCCTTACACCAAGTTTGTTTGTTTGTTCCTTAGGTATCAAGGCATAACAGGTGGAACCAAAGACCTTGAGATGATTTAACAAAGGAATGTGTCCATACCACATTTCATAAGGAGTCTTGTTTCTAATAGCATTGGAAGGACACCTATTATTTATATACACAACTCATAGAACTACTTCAACCCAAAACATCAGTTTTACATTCTTGGAAAACATCATGGAACACACCATATTTAAGATTGTCTTGTTCATTATTTCAACTACTCCATTCTGTTGGGGATTATAAGGCACAGTTGTTTGACGTTTGATCCCAAGCTAGAGAAGATAGTTTTCAAATTCATTTGAAGTGTATTTTTCTCCATTATCAGTGTGAATAGAGCCAATATGAGATTGTATATCATTTTCAATGCACGTATGAAAGTTCTTGAATGTTTAAAAAGAATCATATTTGTTCTTCAATGAATAAACCGAACACATTCTATCGTAGTCACCAATAAATGTCATTACATATTTATTTCCATTTGAAGAAGGAATAGGAACTGGGTTGCATAAGTTTGAATGAATGAGTTCAAATTTTCTATGTGCTCTAGAATGTGAATCATGAAAATATTGTTTATTATGTTTTCCTAGAATACAAGCATCACATTGCTTAAGCTTCCTAGGAATTGTACGCAAACCAGTAACACCATTTTTCTTCAACATACAAAGGTTATCATAATTCAAGTGTTCAAATCTAGCATTCCATAAAAGACTTGATGGAAGTGTACCTTTATCATAATGAGAATTGTATGATAAGTTTTGTGCACGAGAATAGGTACCTTGCAGCATGAGAAGTCTTTCTTCTTCTTTCCTTGTCATGAGAAGTGAGTGATCTGAGGCTTTTCTGACCTCAACCTTGACATCAAACATATGAATGGGTTTTCCTTGTTGGCTGATGTGGACCAAAGAAAACAATTTTCTCCTCAACTCCTAGAGGTATAGAGCATCATGTAGAAGAAAGTATGGATGACTAGGCAATTTGGGCCTCACTGTACCAATCCCTGATGGCTTGAGTTTTGACTTATCTATAGAATATAATGCTTCATCAACATTGTCAGTGAATTTTTCAAAAAAATCTCTCATAAAATTCATGTGGAAAATTGCTCCTAAATCAAACAACCAACGATCTTTCCATGACCCAAGTGAAGCATTGAACAAGTGTTCATTTACTCCAACATTTTTATGTGCCACAACATAATGAGCGGATTTGGGTGGTTTACCTTGCTCTTTTTGATGGGGTTTATTTTTGGCTTCATTTATTTCCTGCTCAAATTTGTCCCAAGGCAACTTACATGTGGATGCATCATGTCCTTCTCTATTGCAACATTTGCAATGGAGATCAAACTCTTATCCTTGGAATTGTTTGCACCCTTTGCCTCTAAAATTTCTAATTCCTCTTCATCTTTGGCCACCTCTTCCTCTAGAAAAATATTTAGCATGGTTATTCCCTATATGTCCAATACACAAAGCATCTTCAGAATACTGGGGAGTTTTCTTCCTAAAATCCTTCTCTCTCATCAAACTTCTTCTCAAGGGAGTCAAAGGTAATCTCCTTGAGGTTTCCACTTGATTGCAATGAATCGAGCTAATTTGAATAAGTGGGATATAGTGCCTTGACATAAGTTATAAGAGGAATTCCTATTTGAACACCAGTGGTTTTGATATCATGGATAAGAGATTTTACTTCTGATGCTAAAGAAAAAGGATCATCATTTTTCAATTCAAGAGTGAACAACTTAATCATTAATTGGACAACTTCAAGTTTAGAGTGTGAGTTATAGAGTTCCTTAAAATTCTATAACTCTTAAAAACTAATTGAAAATGTTGAAACATGGTGACTCACCTCTTCATTTACAAACGCTCAAATAAAGGCATAGGCCTTGCTATTCTTGTTTTCCCAAATGGCGGTCTCCTTATCTGAGGTGGGATTTGAAGGCTCATTATCTCCTTCTCCTACACAAACTCCTTTCCAAAACTCATTGAAAATGAGTTTGTTTTATCTTACGCGACCACTCAGGATAGTTCCATTTCCCAGAGAGAACTACTACAACAATAGATATGAATGAATGCATTTAAATATGTATACTGCAAAAACAAATTGTACTTTTGTTGGCAAACGAAATGCACTTCTCGTGGAAAAGAATGCACTTATGTTTTAAAAATTAAATTATGATATATATAGGAAAAAAGTATTATTTGGGGTAGTTGTTATATGGGAGAGGGAATATTTGCGAGTGTTATAGACATATTTGGGCACTGCAACCCTAATATTCTATGTCGATAAACCAAGGGCTCTTTAACCCCTAAAAGTGTTGTTTGATACCCTAAAGGATCATAGTAAACTGATTACATCATTCCCCAAAAGTTCCGCCTTAAAAACCACTCACAAATGGCCAAAACTAGACCATATTGACTACTTCATTGTCAAGGTGCGATGCATACTTACTCCTATACTAGGCAAGTGTGATGCATACTGAAAAGGCCTTCTGTGGGGTGCGATGAGTGAGAATGGACAAATGTCTGAGACAGTTTGCTAAGTGGATGCTCATGCAATCTTCTAGAAGCTTCTCCTATGACACTTGCCTCTCTAAATTTGCCGAGGGATGAGTAAGAGATCCAAGAAATATCCAAGTGGAACTAATAACTACAAGTGGAATGACACTAATCAAAAACCCAGAGATCACTCACACCTTTGCAAACATCTTTAAATGGATTCCTCATCTGAGAGATTTAGAGGCTGGAATTTTGTAATTTGTAAGGAAGTGCTGATAGTTTGTCCTTGAGAAGAAGCATTGCATTGTTGGGTGATATTTATTTTCATGAGGTGAAGAGGGCTTTGATGCTAGGAGGATGATGCTGGATCAGACAGATGGGTTGCAATTCTCCCTTCTATTTTAATAAACTTTTTTGGGTTTTCCTCCACACAATCGTGTACTTGTGAATCTTGTTATTTGTAAATGCCATTATATGTTCAATGTATATCTGATTCTGCATTGTTTATCATATAATAGATCAATATGTTTTCATGGTGTTCTGTTACTTTGTTTCTATAGGTATTCTCTAAGCAGGATAAGTAAGACAGGAGTTGCAAGCTCTATCAAAGGGGAGAGAAATCAAGCAAGGTGTCAAGCAGAAGATCCAGGTTGGTCCTTTGCTTCTCCCTTATCTATCATACATAGAGGAAATCACAAATTCCTTTGATTTTTTGTTTCTAAGATAGATGCGAATCTTAGTGGGACTAGCAGATTGAAAAGACACTAGTTTTCCCAGAAACAAAATGGTGACTCTACTAGGGAATGAATAGTTTATTTGTTTGTTATTTTTTTTTTCTTTATAAACTACAGACAGAGTCTGAAATTAGCCAAATAGCCTTCGAACTACTCTTGTTATGCTATTGCAAAGTAGATGAATGTTGCTTCAGTCAATCTCCAGGCTAATTAATGAACTGAACATTTGACTTACAAGAATTCTAAACACCCTTGTTATAGCTCAATAACTTCCTAGGATTATACCCTTGTACTTTGATTTTTTTACTGTCCATCATAGCTCAACTTAAATCACTAAAATCAACTGCAAATTTGAGCAAAAACCTACCTCAGTTTTGCTCCCCCGCCAGTCGCATTGTCCATCACTGGAAGCCAGTATGCATCACACCTCCCATGTGTAGTAGGTGAGATGCATCCATGTTTCTGTGAAGCATAGGTGCGATGACTGAGTAATCCTATTTCTCTCCTTGAAATTTGGGTTTTTTGTCTTTGTTTTCAGCTCTTTTCAGTTGTTTTGTTGCTTCTGATTAGTATCTCATTGTTGAAGCCTCCTTCCTTTACATAGTTCAGCCTCCATTGATTAGGATTAGTAAATTTTTTTATGTATTTATCCATCATTTACGATCCTTTGTCAAAAAGTAGCTTAATCGAACTGTCGTTTTGATGCAAAAAAGTGTCGTCACTATCATTTTTAATCAAAAAGAAGAGTGTCTTTAAGTCTTCCTCCTCTAGATAGTTGATTGTACTTTTTATCATGTATTTGATTTGAATTGTTAATATTTGAAGCGTTGAAAGCATTTCTCTATTCGAAATTGAAAAGTGTTGTTTTAGTCTTCCTTTCATTTTGAAAAGAAATTGTTGAAATGTTTCTTTGAAGAAAATAATTCAGAGTTGTACTTAGTTTTCGTTTTTTGCATTCTTCACATTAAAGGGAATGAAAAACAAATACATACATTTGCATTTTCATTTACACTGTGTGCGAAAAATGATTTAGGAAGTGTGCACTTAGTGTGTGCTCTTTACTCTCTGTTTGAAAGAAATTATAATCTTGTTTCCTTAGTAGCTAGGATTTTCATTGCTAAAAGGTATACAACATCTGTTTATCATTTTAGATTGCATATTTAGCAATTTTACGTCTACATCATGTGCTGAACCTTGAAAGGAAAACTTCTAAGCAAGATCAAATCTAAAATAAATTTCAATGAACTTAACAACGCTTTGGAACCTAACACAACACATCTACAGGTCTATGCTAGAGACGTGTTCCGGCGTTGTAAAATCTAGTAACTATAATTTTCAACGAAGGTTGGGTGATTCCTCCTCTTTGATACGACAAGTGCTAGCGCAGACTTGTGCTCCCCGTACCATCGAGTATATATTGGGAGACCACAATAGGCTTATATCCTTTATCCATAGGAATTTGTGTCTGCCTCCATATCGACCACAACGCACTGAACACAAAATTCACGAAGATTGACTACCATACATAAGTCCTTGGTAATTTCTCTTTAATTTACCACCAAGGTGTATATTGCAGTTTTGCGATTGGTTTGGTAATCCTTATGTCTATATTTCCAAAGTAGTCACTTTCATTCCTTTTTGACTCCTTAAAAGAAAAGGTCCATCTGAGCACTTGTCACTTCAGGCTCATTAAAAATCGAAGGGGACTAGAGTCACCTTTAGCTTTTTCTCGACTCTTAAAAATTGAAAAAGCAAAGTTGTGTCAAAACATCATTAAAATTTATTTAATTCGGAATAACATCCCTGTTCCTTCGTTGATCTTGGGTTCAGATAATGGGGTCCACCAATCAAGGAATCCCTCTTCGAGGGAATCCTAGTCCTTTCTCTTCCTGGGGAGATATTGGTGCTCCATATATGGCCACATTGTCCCTTCCAGGAATCACAATTGGTCTGTCGGTATGGCTATTCTCAACCTCTGTCATTCAAAACACCATGATTCCTCAGCAATTGAATCAACAACCATTTGATATTGAAGTTGACCGTTCACCTTCTACTTTGTTTATTTCTTCCTCCCCTTCTTCTTCTTCGCTTGGTGAAAATAGTGATACTAGTAACCAAGTGGCTCAGAAGAAGAAGAAAGGGAAGGAGAAGAAAAAGAAGAAGTTAGTTAAGTAAGGGGGCAACAATGAATCATCTAGTGAAAATCCACACATTAAATCTCCTAAATACCCTTGTCTAATTTGCAAAGAAAACCATTTTCATTGAGATTTTCCTTGCATTCTGTGAATCTTGAGAGAATGGTCTTCCCGTTCGCACCATCCGGTGTTATCAACCTTTGGCGATCATGTTGACAGCACACCATCAACTAGTGAAAATGAAATTCCTAGACATAAAGGAAAGGTCAGAATTCCATGTCAGTTATGTGAAGGAGACCATCGCCTTCCCCGTTGTACTTTTCTTTATGAGACCAAGAGAATCTTGAATAATCATCTTGCTTCGCCGCAACGACTTCCACCTAGATACAAGAAACTCTCACCAAGTCCTTCGCTAGTTGAAAATCCTACTGACGTAACTCATTCATCAATTGAATGCCTATCATTGAGAGTGAACCTTCTGAGTCCATATCAGACCAAAGCCAATAGGTCGAGATGGCAGTCGACCCAGTCTTGCCTTCAAAAGGTCCACCTTTAGATGATACAATTTCCAAAGAGAATGAGAACGACACCGTTCAAATTGTTTTTGTTAATACAGAGTCTGATGAACTTGGGGATAATCCACCAGTTCCTTTACAACAGGAGGAAAATTCCCCAGTTCAAGGGGTTCATCTAGCTATTTATCTGGTACCCCCTCCAAGTAGTCTAGTCATTTCCTTTAATTGGAATCAACTAGCAAGACCCCGCATTACATCTAATATACCATTCCGGATCATAGTACAAGTTTACAAAATGATCGTATCTGGCACTATCATAGATGAGGGGGCTTCAGTAAGTATCCTTTCCTCAACTTTATGGAAAGCGCTTGGTTCACCATCGCTTATGCCTGTGACACAAAGTTTGTTAGGCTTTAACAAAGGAACCAGTTGACCATTAGCGATCCCTCCAAAGTAGCTAATAACATTGAAAAGGAAAACTGTTCACTTGAATGTGATGGTAGTCCAAGGACTGTTAGGTTACAACCTACTACTTGGATGTGACTATGTTTATAGCGAGGAGGCTATTGTTTCCACACTCTTTCGAGTGATGTGTTTCCTGCATGAAGGAAAAATGGTCCAGCTTATTGACCAGCTTTCACTCCCCAGTTCAAACAAAGCTCCAAGACAAACATCATCCTTGAATGGCCTCTTGGCATCAAGAATGTCTCTTCAACCTTCATTTCATCCACCTAATTACAGCGAGTAGTCTAGTGAATGTAATGAATCTTAGGAGGCATGCACCCCTGTCCATTCGGCAGATGAACCGAGCCAAAAAGATAAGTTTCCTTGTAGGTTATGTTATTGGAGGTATCGACCCACACCATTCACTCTAGTCTACACTATGGACAAAGCCAAAGAGTAAGTGTTTTTGTCTAATCGCTAACTAAAACCATCCTGCTTAACCATAGTGATTTCCACATGGTTATTGGGAACTCTCCTTTTCTCGATGCCTGGGGGCATACAGACCTTTTTATGCAAGCAAAAAGTGACAATTTTCATTTCTTAGCTTTTTAGATTTCCTTTAACTTTTTAGTTTTTCAACTTCTCAGGTTAGGTGATTGGTCTGACCCACCATTCACCCTTGTCTACACCACAAATGAGGGAAAGGAAATGTTTTGTCTAGACAGAAGACAAAACCATCCTACCTAAGCACAGTGGTTCCTTAGCTTTCTAGTTTTTTTAGCTTTTTAGTTTGGTCATTTATAGCTTACATAAAAAGAGAGCTGAGCATATGTTATCGTAGAGTTCAAGCTCAATAAAAAATGAACCTATCAATGAGAGACATCTTTAGCTATTGGTATGAGCAATGTTTCCGCAAGGTTCAATCTCGTTGAAAAATAAGCCCACTTCTGAGCATATGTTACCACAGGGTTCAAGATCGTCAAAAAATAAACCCGCCTTCAGTAAACAACCTCTGTGATTGCCATGCTATCAGCCTTTTGAGCCTTGGTTGTGTTCCTACCATCATCTCCATTCTTTTGGATGATCATATGCTTCCACTTGATTGTTTACCCTTTCGAGGAATAGCTACGCCAAGTTTTTCTATTAGCCACCCTCTTCACATCAATATGTTTTGAGAAGTTCCAAGCTTACTCGGAAAAAGTTGCTACCCTAAAATGCCACTCGTTCCTCAAAAATGAGTCTCTTTTAAGCTCTTTTTAGACTTGTTAATATGAAAAGATTGCCGAGCTATTGGCCTTTCCAGCTCGTTAAAGTAAGGGGAAGCACCATCCCTCCTATACATTTTAATATTTTTGGACCTGAGGAATTATCCCACAAAAAGACCAAGCGCTTGTCTTTTTCAGCTCGCTAAAGCGATCGAAAAGTCATCCCTTTCGTATTATTTTAGACTTTTTCAGACTTAAGGGATTATTCTATGAAAAAGGACTAATGGAGTTTCCTTTTTGTCCCTTTTAAAACTATCTAAATATGAAAAGGACTGAGTTATCCTTGTCATTAAACTCATTAAAACAATAATGACAAACTTGTCCAAACAGACTAGAATGAGTTTCATTATCGCTAGGCTCGCTAAAACATAGCGACAGGTTTGCTCGAAGGGAAAATTATAGAACAAGAATATGTTATCCTCCTCAAGCTTAACAAAAATAAAGAGGTATTGGTCATCAATGATTGGGGAAAAAAGGGAAGAAAGCTTGAAGAAATTTATTGGTAGCAGGTCGCTCTTAAACATGACACTTTCACCCCATCACCCTTATTGAGTCAGGTTGGGTTTTTCTATTCACCGATGTTATAGACATATTTGGGCACTGCAAGCCCAATCACATATGTCGATAAACCAAGGGATCTCAAAACCCTAAAAGTGTTGTTTCAAAACATAAAAGATCAAGGTCAACTGATTACATCATTTCCCAGAAGTTCTCCCTAAAAAAATACTGAGAACTGGTCAAAACGGGACCATACAAATTGCTCCATGCTGAGGGTGTGATGCATCTCACCTGTTACACACAAGGGGTGTGCTGCATACTAAAAATCCATTTTGTAGGGTGCAATGAACGAGAGCAGACAAATGGCAGAGGCAGTTGGCTAGGTGGAGACTCAGAGAATCTTCTAGAAACTGCTCATATGACACTTGCCTCTCTGAATTCACCCAAGGATGAGTAAGAGATCATGAAATCTCCAAATGGAACCAAGAAATATCACTGAAATGACACTAATAAAAAACCCAGAAGCTTGACTCACCCCCCTACATATATATATATATATATATATATATATATTATAAATATATATATATATATATATATATATATATATATATATATATATATATATATAATATATATAATATATGGATCCCTCATCCTAGAGATCCACAGGGTGGAATTTTGTATTTTGTAACGAATTGCTTTTGGTTTCTCCATGAAGCATTGTATTGTTGGGTGATCTTGCTTTTCATGAGGTGAAGAGGGATTTCATTCTAGGAGGATGGCATTGGATCAAGCAGCTAGGCTATAATCCTCTCTTCTACTACTATCAATAAAGTTATTTGAGTTTTCCTCCATATACTTGTATATTTCTGAATCTTGTATTTGTGTATGCATTTGTATGGTTAATGTACATCTGATTCTACATTGTTTATGGTATCATAGATCTCTATGCTTTGATGGTATTTTGTTGCTTTGACTCTACAGCTGTTCTTTGAAGTGGGACAAGTGAGAAAGGAGTGGTGAAAGCTCTATCAAAGGAGAGAGGAAACAAGCAAGGAGCCAAGTGAAAGACTGAGGCTGGTGCTCTCTGCTTCTCCCTTATCTATCATCCATAAAGGGAAATACAAGTTGCTTTGAATTGTTTGTTTCTAAGATAGCTACCCGTCTTAGTGGGACTAGTAGATTTTAATAGACACTACTTTTCTCAGAAACAAAACGGAAACTCCACTGGGTAACGAATGGTTTGTTTGTTTGTTACTGTTGTTTTCTTTATAAACTATAGACGGAGCCTGAAGTTAAGCCAGCTAGCCTTCGAATTGCTTTTGCTATGTAATTACAAAGTAGATCAACACTGCTTCAGTCAATCTCTGGGTTGGTTTATGAACTGAACATCTGACTTGCAAACATCCTAAGTGCCCTGGTGGTAGCTCATTAACCTCATTAGATCATACCTCTATACTTTGTGTTTACTTTCTATCATAAGCTCAGCCTAAATCCCTGAACTTACCTACAAACTATGAGTGAAAACCAAGCTAAGTCTCATCCTTGGACCATTGCACTGTCTTTCATTGGCAGTGTGGATGCATCACAACTCCCATGTCCTGCAGGTGAGATGCACCCTTGTTTCCCTTAAGGATAGGTGCGATGATTGAATGAGACTGTTTATCTCTCCAAATTTTGGTTTTCTCTTCATTGTTTTCAGCTCTATTTAGTAGCTTTGTTTCTTATAATCAGTGTATCATTGTTGAAGCCTTCTTCCTTTACATTATTCAGCCTCCATTGATAAGGAATTGTGAATGTTTTTTTATGTATTTTTCATCATTTATAGTCCTTCTTTGCAAATAGTAGCTTAATCGAACTGTCGTGTTTTGATTCCAAAGTGTTGCAACTATCGTTTTGAGTCAAGAAAAAGAGTTTCATAAAGTCTTCCTCTCTTATATAGTTGATTACACTTTTTCCATCGTATTTGATTTGAATTGTCAATTCTTTGAAGTGTCGAAAGTAGTTTTCCATTTCAAATTGAAAGTGTCATCTTAGTCTTCCTTTCGTCTTTGAAAAGAAATTGCTAGTGTCGCTTTGAAGAAAGTATTTTAGATATGTACTTAGTTTCCTTTGTTTTGTCATCCACAAATTAAGGAAATGGAAAAAAAATACATGCATGTGCATTTGCATTTAGATTGCATGCATAAATTGATTTAGGAAAAGTGCATTTAGTTTGTGCTCTCTGCTCTATGTCGAAAGAATTTTACTCCTCTTTCCTTAGCAGCTAGGATTTTCAATGCTAAAAGAAAATAAACGATTGTTTACCATTTTAGATTGCATATTTAGGAATTGTACATCTACATCATATGTTGAACCTTGAAAGGAAAATTTCTTAATAAATATCAACTATAAAATAAAGATAACTATAAAATTTATTCTGGTGTCGTAAAGCCTGGTAACTATCGTTTTCATCATAAGTTGGGTGATTCCTCCTCTTTGATACGACAAGTGCCAGTACAAACTTGTGCTCTCAAGTACCATCGAGTATATATTGGGAGACCACAATAGGCGGATATCCTTTATCCTTAGGAAGCAATGTCTACATCCCTATCGATCGCAATGCACTGAATAAAACGTTCGGGAAGATTGACTACCATACATAAAGCCCTCATTAATTTCTCTATAATTTACCACCAAGGTGTATATTGCAGTTTTGTGATTGGTTTGGTAATCCCTCTGTCTAGATTCCAGAGTAGTCACTTTCATTCCTTTTTAACTCCTTAAAAGGAAAGGTCCATATTAGCACTTGTCTCTTCAGGCTCATTGGAAATCAAAGGCGACTAGAGTCATCTTTAGCTTTTTCTCGTCTCTTAAAAATTGAAAAAGAAACATGTGTCAAAGCATCATAAAATTTATTTAATTCGGAATAACATCACTGTTCCCTCGTTGGGCTTAGGTTGAGATAATGGAGCCCACCAATCAAGGATTTACCCTTTGGGGAAATCCTAGTCCTTTCTCTTCTTGGGAAGATATTGGTGCTCCATATATGGCTACATTATCCCTCCCAGGACTCACAATTAGCCTGCCAATTTGGCTATTCTCGACCTCTATCATTCAAAACACCATAATTCCTCAGCAATTGAATCAGCAACCAGATGATACTGGAGTCGCTCACCCACCTTCTACTTCATTTGTTTCTCCCTCTCCTTCTTCCTCTTCTCTTGGCAAAACTAGTAACACTAAAAACCAAGTAGCTGAGAAGAAGAAGCAAGGGAAGGAGAAGAAGAAGAAGAATCCAGCCACGCAAGGGGCCAACCATGCATCATCCGATGAAAATCCACACACTGCACCTTCCAAACAAAAATCTCCATGTGTCATTTGAAAAGGAAACCATTATCATCCAAATTGTCCTTGCATCCCATGGATCTTGAGAGACTGGTCTCGCTGCTTGCACAATTCAGTGTCTTCAACCTCTGTCGATCATGTTGAGACTACACCATCAACTAGTGAAAATGAATTCAATGGACAAAAAGGAAGATCTAAATTTGCTTGTAGGTTGTGTGAAGTTTGTCATGCCTTCCACCATTGTCCTCTTCTAGATGAAGCTAAAAGAGTCTTAGATAATCATCCTGCTTCACCACAATGACTTCCACCTGGATACAAGAAACTCTTGCCAAGCCCATCACTAGTTGAAAATCTGACTGACATACCTTTGTTGTCGGTCAAAACACGTATCATTGAAGATAAACCCTCTGAGTCCACACTGGACCAAATTCAACAAGTCGAGACGGCAGTCGAGCCAATCTTGTCTTCAGAAGGTCGACTTTCAGATGATACAGTCTCCAAAGAGAATGAGAACGACACCATTCAAATTCTTTTTGTTAACACAAAGTCTGATGAACATGGGGGCAATCTACCTGTTCCTCTACCACAGGATGGAAGTTCCCCATTTCAAGAGATTCACTCGGTCATTTATTTGGTCCCTTATCCAAGCAATCTAGTCATTTCCTTTGATTGGAATCTACTAGCAGGACCCCACCTTCCATCTAATGTACCATTCTGAATCATAGTACAAGCTTACAAAATGATCATGGTTGGCACTATCATTGATGAAGGGGCTTCTGTGAGTATCCTTTCCTCAATTTCTAGAAAGTGCATGGTTCGCCATCGCTTATTCCTAATATTAGAAATTTGTTAGGCTTCAATAAAGGAACCAGTCAACCATTAGGGATCCTTCCAAATTTTCCTATAACTTTAAGAAGGAAAATAGTTCATTTGAACATGATGGTAGTCCAAGTGCCACTAGATTACAATGATCTACTCCTTTGGTGCAACTACACTTAGAGCATGGGAGCTATTGTTTCCTCACTCTTTCAGGTGATGTGTTTCCCATATGAAGGTAGAATGATACAACTTGTTGACCAGCTTTCATTCCCTGGTTCAAACATGGCTACTAGTCAAATGCCATCCCTGAATGGACTCTTTTCTCAATGGATGTCTCATCAACCTCCAGTCCGTCAACCTAATGACTGTGAGTGATTCGGTGAATGTGACGAAACTAGGGGGCATGCACCCTGGTTTGCTTTGGTAGATGAACCCAGATAAGAGATAGATTTCCTCATAGGATATATGACTAGTCTGACACACCCGTCTGTTTAGGATATGGGATCAGTCTGGAAAAAGATTTCCTCATCGAAGGTTTTGTGATTGGAAGCTCACACCCTTCACTTTTGTCTATTTCGATCGACAATGCCAAGGAAGTGTTTTGTCTGCTATGCGGACAAAACAATCTTGCTTTAATGCAAACACTACTTTTATTTATACCTGGGGGCATGCAAACCTCTTGTACGCAAGTGAAAAGAGACCAACATAACTCTAACCCTGTAGTATTTTAATAACTTCAACTGCTTAGGTTAGGAAATTGGTCTCATCCACCATTCACCTTTATCAGCAGATCGGCAAAGTAAACGAAATGTTTTGTACGAAACTATCCTACCTAACTTCAGTAGTTCATTAACTCTTAGTTTTGTAGTTGGTCATTCCTAGCCTCATTAAAAAATGAACCTACTAATAAGAGACATATAGAAAAGACGACCGGTATGAGAAATGTTTCCGCAAAGTTCAAGCTCATTAAAAAATGAATCCACCCTTGAAAAATAACTATTGTGGTAGCATTGCTATCAACTTCTTGAGCCTTGGTCGTGTTCCTACCATCACCTCCACTCTTTTAGCCAATCATATGCCTCCACTTGATTGTTTACCCTTTTGAGGAACAACTGCGATGAGTGATTCTACTAGCCACCTTCTTTACACTACAGTGCTTGAAAAGTTCCAAACTTACCTCCATCCAGTTGCTACCCAGATACATCACTCGTTCCTAAAAAACGAGTCTCTTTTAAGTTCTTTTTAGACTCGTAAAATATGAAAAGATTGCCGAGCTACTAGCCTTTCTAGCTCGTTAAAGTAAAGGGAAGCACCATCCCTCCTCTATATTTTAATCTTTTTGGACCTGAGGGATCATTACACAAAAAGATCAAGCGCTTGTCTTGTTCAGCTTGCTAGAACTATCCAAAAGTCATCCCTTTCGTATTATTTTATACTTTTTCGAACTTAATAGATTATACCACAGAAAAGGACTACTGGAGTTTCATTTTTGTCTCTTTTCAAACTCTCCAAACATGAAAGGATTGAGTTATATTTTTTGTTAATCTCGTTAAAACAATAGTGACAAACTTGTCCATCCGAGCAAGAACGAGTTTCACTATCGCTAGGCTCGCTAAAACATAGCGACAAGTTTGCCCGAAGGGAAAATTATAGAACAAGCATATGTTATCCTCCTCAAGCTTGACAAAAATAAAGGGGTACTGGTCAGCAATGATTGGGGAAAAAGGGAAGAAAACTTGAAGAACTTCATTGGTAGCAGGTCACTCTTGAACATGACACTTTCACTCCATCACCATGATTGAGTCACGTTGGGTTGTTCTGTTCACCAGTCATATCACCATTGGTCCTTTGTAACATCCATTTTCGGGGTTAATGCTACCAATCCATTTCAGTGTTGTCGATATGTTCAAGAGAAGTCGCTTATAGAATTCACCAACCGAGCTAATGCCTCATCCACTGCAATATCTTTACTCTCCATTCTTTCATGACTGCCACCCTGAACCTTGTATCATTAGATTGTTTTCACCTCCACAAAATCATTTGCTCCATTCCATGTCGTAGATGTGGGATTCACTAAGACCCTCCTACGATAGGTCACTTCATTTTGACATCAGCTCATTATCCAAGAAGTTGACTTAGGAACAACCCTTTCAGTACTTTGAAGATTGCATGCCTTAATGACAAGTTTCTCACTTCTAACGATAGGTTTACATCAATGGCTTTCAACCAAAAGATTTTTCATGGTGTTCAACATCGACTCATGTATTAACACCACGTGAATTGCACTTCAGTACCTTGAGGGTCATTATCATTATCGATGATTCCTCTCACGCCTGTTAACAACTTACATCATTGATTGGTAATCAAGCAATGTCTTTCAATGTTTGACATCATAATATCTTTTCACATGGATCAACTTGTACATCGGGCAAATATTGAATGAGTTTGAAGACCCCGGATCTAGTTTCACCCATCCAGGCTGCGATATATTTAGGAAAATAAAGATATCAAATGTACTCCATAGCTGCATAGATAATCATCCAAGCTAAGGGATGATGGCTCTACTAGAATCATCAGTCTACCACACAGACGGTTATCTATCCTATGTACATGAAAATGAATTTATAAAGCTGAGCATGGGAACACCTACCTCAACTAGATCATGAAAATATTATGAACATAATGTATTGTCACCTCTAGTTCGAAAAACCTCGGATCCTCATGATAAAGCATTTCATCCGACATCATAAGATTTATGACATCATGCTTTAGGGGGCAGCTATTATAAACATATTTGGGAACTGCAACCCCAATCACATATGTCGATAAACCAAGGGCTCTCAAACCCCTAAAAGAGTTGTTTCAAACCCTAAAAGATCAAGGTCAACTCATTACATCATTTCCCAGAAGTTCTCCCTGAAAAACTACTTAGAACTGGTCAAAACTGGACCATACAGACTGCTCCATGCTGAGGGTGTGATGCATCTCACCTATTACACACAAGGGGTGCAATACACATTGAAAAGCCCTTCTGTAGGTTGCGATGAGTGAGAGCAGACAAATGGCAAAGGCAGTTGGCTAGGTGGAGACTTACAGAATCTTCTAGAAACTGCTCATATGACACTTGCCTCTCTGAATTCGCCGAAGGATGAGTAAAATGTCATGAAATCTCCAAGTGGAACCAGGAACTATCAGTGAAATGACACTAATCGAAAACCCATAAGCTGACTCACCCCCCTACAAATATCTATATATGGATCCCTCATCCTAGAGATTCAAAGGTTGGAATTTTGTATTTTGTAAGGAAGTGCTATTGGTTTCTCTATGAAGCATTCTATTGTTGGGTGATCTAGCTTTTCATGAGGTGAAGAGGGCTTTCATGCTGGGAGGATGGCATTGGATCAAACAGTTGGGTTGTAATCCTCTCTTCTACTACTTCTATCAATAAATTTATTTGAGTTTTCCTCCATATACTTGTATATTTCTGAATCTTGTATTTGTGTGTGCATTTGTATGGTTAATGTACATTTGATTCTACATTGTTTATGTTATCTAGATCTCTATGCTTTGATGGTATTTTGCTGTTTTGACTCTATAGGTGTTCTTTGAAGCGGGACATGTGAGAAAGGAGTGGCGAAAGCTCTATCAAAGGAGAGAGGAAAGAAGCAAGGAGCCAAGTGAAGGACTGCGGTTGGTGCTCTCTGCTTCTCTCTTATCTATCATCCATATAGGGAAATACAAGTTGCTTTGAATTGTTTGTTTCTAAGATAGTTTCTCGTCTTAGTGGGACTAGCAGATCTGAATAGACACGATTTTTTTCGGAAACAACCAGTCATTTCACCATTGGTCCTCCATACCATCCATTTCTAGGGTTAACACCACCAATCCATCTCAGTGTCACCGATATGTTCAAGAGAATTCATTCAGAGAATTAACCATCCAATTAATACCTCGTCCACTGCAATACCTTCGCCCTCCATTTTTCATGACCGCCATTCTTGAACCTTGTATCATCAGATCGTTTTCACCTCCAGAAAATCATTTGCTACGTTTCATGTCATAGATGTGGGATACATTAAGGCCCTCCTACGATGGGTCACTTCTTGTCTACATCAACTCATTATCCAAGAAGTTGACTTAGAAACAACCCTTTCAGTACTTTGAAGCTTGCATGCATCAATGGCAAGTTTCTCACATCCGGCGACAGGTTTACATCAATGGCCTTCGACTGAAAGATTTTACGTGGTGTTCGACATCAAATCATATTTTCACCCCACGTGAATTGTACTGCAGTACCTTGAGGATCATTATCATTGTCAGTGATTCCTCTCGCGTCTGTTAACAACTTACATTATTGGCTGGTAATCAGGCGATATCTTTCAATGTTCCACTTCAGAACATCTTTTCACATGGATCGACTTGTACATCAGGCGAAGACTGAATGAGTTTGAAGACCCTAGATCTAGTTTCATCCATCTAGGCTACGATATATTAAGGAATATAAAGACATCAAATCTACACAAAAGCTGCACATATGATCATCCGAGCTAAGGGATGATGACTCTACATACCAAGAATCACCAGTCTGCAACTGCAGACAATTATCTATCCTATGTACATGAAAATGAATTTATAAAGTTGAGCATGGGAATGCCTGCCTCAGCTAGATAAGGAAAAATAATATGATGATGATGTATTGTATTGTATCTTGTATAGGCCACCTTCCAGTTTGAATATCTCGGATCCTCATGATAAAGTATTTCACTCGACATCAAAAGATTTATGACTTCATGCTTTAGGGGGCAACTGTTATAGACATATTTGGGCATTGCAACCCCAATCTTGTATGTCGATAAGCCGAGGGCTCTTTAACCCCTAAAAGAATTGTTTCATACCATAAAGGATCATAGTCAATTGATTACATCATTCCCCAGAAGTTCCACTTGAAAAACCCTTTAGAACTGGCCAAGGCTGGACCATACTAACTACTCCACTGTCAAGATGCGATGCATACATACTCCTACAATAGCCATGTGCGATACATACTAAAGACGCCTTCTGTGGGGTGTGATGAGCGAGAATGTACAAATGTCTGTGACAGTTTGTAAGTGGATGCTCATGGAATCTTCTAGAAACTTCTCCTATGACACTTGCCTCTCTCAATTCGCCCAGGGATGAGTAAGAGATCCAAGAAATCTCCAAGTGGAACTAAGAACTACAAGTGGAATGACACTAATCAAAAACCGAGAGATGATTCACACCTCTGCAAACATCTATAAATGGATCCCTCATCTGAGAGATCTAGAGGCTGGAATTTTGTAATTTGTAAGGAAGTGTTGATAATTTGTCTTTGAGAAGAAGCATTGCATTGTTGGGTGATCTTGATTTTCATGAGGTGAAGAGGGATTTGATGTTAGGAGGATGATGCTGGATCAGACAGCTGGGTTGCAATTATCCCTTTTATTTTATTAAAGCTCTTTGAGTTTTCCTCCATAGAATCTTGTACTTGTGAATCTTGTTATTTGTAAATGCCATTGTATGTTCAATGTATTTCTGATTTTGCATTGTTTATGATATAATAGATCAATATGCTTTGATGGTGTTCTGTTACTTTGTTTCTACAGGTATTCTCTAAGTGGGACAAGCTCTATCAAAGGGGAGAGAAATAGAGCAAGGATTCAAGTGGAAGATCTAGGTTGGCCCTTTGCTTCTCTCTTATCTATCATACATAGAGGAAATTACAAATTGCTTTCATTGTTTGTTTCTAAGATAGCTGCTAATCTTAGTGGGACTAGCATATCGAAAAGACGCTAGCTTTCGGGGAAATAGGGGGAGAGAGTATTTGGGGTAGGGAGTATACGAGGGGAGGCATTATAGTGAAATAATAATATCAGATTCAAACCATGGTAGCATATCACCAAACGCGGGAGTGTGTATGGGTGGTATGGAGGCATCATGAATTGGATAGTGGTATGACAACGTATGGGAGGAGTTTGTGATATGGATTGTGGGCCAAACATAGGAGGTAGACTGTGGATAGTGGGAGGAGTTTGAGCACGGTGGTAACTATGGATTGTGGGCTGAACGTAGGAGGTACATTGTGGGAGGAGTTTGAGCATGGTGGTAGCTATATATATAATAGTATATATATATATATATTATAAATATATAATATATATATATATATAATAAGAAGAGATAGAGAGAGAGAGAGAGAGAGAGAGAGAGAAATACACCACGTGATGCGGGAGGAGCATACAATGTTTTAAGCATATAATGTTATGACTTAGAGGAGGTCAATGGAGCCACGAGCAACCGATGGAATGAGAGATCGATGTTAACCGATAGTGTTATTACACGTGATCAGTGGAATTCTCAGCATGGGAGTATTATCGTATACCACAGTGGACTAGAGTCGAGGAGTGTAACATGGAATCATGCCAATAGTGCAGGCCGAGGTGTGTAGGTCGATTGTGAGGTGAGAGCGAGGTGATATATCAATGTATGGGTCGAGGGAGAGTGTAGTAACACTAGTCTCCAGGAAAGTAATATCATTATACAATATAATCGAGAATATAAATTGTATGAAATACAAAACCTTAGCCTTCACAAAAAAACACTCATAGTTGATATTTAGTCCAGCCTTGAGGAATATGAATGAACAAAATCTTGCAGTCAATATGACAGAGAATATAGGAACAAATATTCACAGAGAACTCACAGGAATTACAACACATAAACTAATTTGGGAGCCAACTCTCATACCATGTCAGGCCTGGAGGTAACTCCTCAATGCCAATTGTGTTTTCTCATTAAGATTGCTCATGGATATATAAATGGAGGGAGAGACTCTTGGGCTTCACCTCCCATTGCCTCTTCACATTCCTAACTCATTATTTTCTATTTACATTATTTACATGAATTTCCTAATCCCAAAGATTAGCTGTCAATAATTTTTATTTCTCTAGAAAAGGTTATGGGTAGGTAACCACATGGCCCATAAGTGTCTACCCTCCAAAGCCTGTGAGGCTTATTCTGTCAACACTTGCACATGGAAGACATAAATTGGCAAACAACACAAGAGGAGCTCATAGATGTAGATCACCGGGAGCTCCTACAAGAAAATACTCTGCTTAGGCTTCACATTAAACTCTAGTAATAAATAGATAGACTTTGTTAGGGATAGTAAATCAAATCCCTAAATGATAGGAACTAAATGTCCAAGAAAAGCACAATCATAACTAGGTAGCAATAATCACCTAATCTCCATTAATTCTAACACTACCCCTTAATGGAGAATGGGTTTTTAAACACACCTAATATGTCCCTAAAAAAATCAAACTTCAGTCATCCCAGAGGCTTACTAAATATATCAGCCATATTATCACAAGAATTACAATATTCAACACAAATCTCTTTCGACTGCACCTTTTCCCTGACAAAATGAAATTGAGTGTCTATGTACTTAGCGTTTTTATGAAACACGAGATTGTAGGCCAGTTTGATGGAACTCTGATTATCGCAATTGATAACCACAACTTTTGTTTTCTATTCTCCTACATCTTGGAGAATTTTGCACAACCAAACTCCCTCAAATGTTGCTGCACACATAACTTGATATTCTACTTCTGCTGAGGATAATACTACAGCACCGAATGCTGAAGGCATAACCCGTAATTGATCTTCTATCATATACATTTCTTGCCCAATCAGAGTCTGTATAACTAGTCAAACTAACACCAAATGAGTCATAATACAAAATAATAAAGTCTGAAGTTCCTTGCATATACCTTAGTACTCCTTTCGCTGCAATCCAATGGTTCTCATGAGGTCGAGTAATGCACTGACTCAAAACACTCACTACATAAGCTAGATCTGGTCTCATTGTAGTCAAATAGATAAGACTACTGACCAACTATCTGTACAATGTTGCATTTGCATATTTTGGACCATCATCTACTTGAAGTTTGTTGTTCTATTATAAATACACAAATACAGCTACTTGAAGTTTGTTTTTCTGTTATAAATACACAAATACAGCCTTGCACTCATCCATTTTTAATTTAGTCAACAAACTCTTAGCATACTTACCCTGGGATAAGAAGGTTTGGCTTGAATCTCTTGAAACTTCTAGACCCAAACAGTAATGCATTTTTCCAATGTCCTTCATCTCAAATTTCTGTGATAACTACTACTTTATTTCTTCAATGAGATTGTTTGCACTCCCTGTCACAATCAGATCATCTATATATAAAGAAATCAACGCTATCTGCCCCTCATGATTAAACACAATATACAAATTAGGATCATTTTTGCTCTGTTTATAACCATGCATGAGGAAAAATGAATCAATTTTTTCGTACCAGTATCTAGGAGCTTGCTTTAAACCATACAAAGCGTTCTTTAATATATATACTAAGTGCTCTTCTCCCTTCTTAGCAAACCACTTAGGCTGCACTAAGTATAATTCTTTTAAATCACCATTTAAGAGACAAATTTAACATCTAATTGATGTAGTTTCCAATGATGCTTAGTGGCTAAAGCAATAATCAATCTAATGGTATTTAGTTTTGCAATAGGGGCAAATGTTTTTTGAAAATCAATACCTTCTTTCTCGGAATACCCATTTATAACCAACCTTGCTTTACGCTTGTCAATAGACCCATCTGCTTTAAATTTCAACTTAAATAACCATCTGCAACCTATGGGTTTTTTTACCATGAGGAAGTTTTACTAAATCCCAAGCATTGTTCTTAATAGAGATTCATATTCCTCCATTGCTTCCTTCCATTCAGAACTCTTACTTGCTTCATAAAAATTAGAAGGTTCTGCAATGTTTGACATACCAGTCATGAGCGCACAATCCCTATATCAAGCTGGTAACTATTTCGACCTGCTAGATCTTCTAAGTGGTGGGGGTTCAACTATTCTTCCCTGTTCCTCTCTTTGTGGATTGAACTCAATTTCCTCCTCTTTATCCTGTTGTTGTTGCTGCTATTGTTGCTGTTGTTGGTGCTGTTGTTGTTGTTGTTGCTGCTATTATTGTTGTTGTTGCTACTATTGTTGTTGTTGAATGATCCCTATTTCAACATCCTCATCTGAAAGTAAAGGTACATGCCATTCTTCATCGTTTTGAACAAGATTTCCATCATTAACATGCTCATTGGATACTATGTCCCTACTAACAAACACCTTGAGAGTGGAAGGATCAAACATTTTATAAACCTTATACTCACTGTAGTATCCAATGAAGGTACATTTAATGGACTTTGAATCTAACTTCTTCCTATTTTATTTGGGAACATGCGCAAAATATTTACAACCAAATACTCTAAGATGACTTACTGTAGGGTTGAATATAAACAATGCTTCAAAAGGAGTTTTATAATTAAGACTTTTAGTGGGACTCCTATTCTTCAAATACATTGCAGTATTGACAGTTTCTGCCCAAAACCCATTAGTTAGATTCTTACCTTTCAACATACTTCGAGCACACTCTAACAATGTTCTGTTTTTCCTCTCAGCTACTCCATTCTGCTGAGGAGTGTAAGGTGATGTAAACTGTTGTTGTATCCCATGCTATTTACAGTATTTGTTAAAATCCCCTTTCTTGAATTCTCCACCTTGATCTAATCGAAGAAACTTGATGAACTTTCCTATCTGCTTCTCAATCATGTTTCTCAATTGCTTGAAATACTTAAAAGCATGACTTTTCTGTCTAAGAAAATACACCCATGTGAATGTTGTACAATCATCAACACAAATTAAAAAGTAGTAGTCCCCACGTAATGATCTTGTCTACATTGGACCACATAAATCAGTGTGTACAAGTTCAAGTATATCCCTCTGTTTCCTATCTTTAACAACAGGAAATTCATCTCTATGTTGTTTACCTTTGTTCTACAATAGAAGAAGGTCACTGAAATTGATGTGCCCAAGTCGTTGATGCCACAAATTTTCAGCAGACTTATCTGATGACATCAATGTTAGATGTGGTGTACTCTTCACATCTAGTTTGTAGAGTCCTCCTATGCGAATACCTGTAGCATTAGGCTTCATCTGGTTCAACAAGTCTTTAATAATACAATGAGATTTAAAGAATTCTACCTTAAGATCCTGATCTGTAATCTTTGATACAAAAATCAGCTTCTTCTTAATACCAGGAACATACCACACATCAGATATATTCCTAATCTTTCCATCAGGTAGAGTAACAAGGACATCTCCATGTCCTTGGATCTTGTACCCTCTATTATCTCCAAGGTATACTTTTACTCGAGTGTTGGATTCTCTAAAATTTCTAAGCCATTGATTTTTACCTGCGATATGTGACGAGGCTCCATAATCTACGAATCAAATATCTTATTCATCCTCCTCAGTAGCTAAAGCAGCCTCAACCTCATCCATAAACAATCTGACATCCTGATTCTGATCTGCAACAGCCAAATGACCTGCATGTCTTATTTGCTTGTACCTATCCCTATTTGCCTTTTTCGTATGCAAAAATTTAGCAATATGGCATATCTTACCACAATAAAAGCATTTAGGAGCAGATTCATGTTTATGCGACGTCATAACTTTTGGCATCCTTTTTCTTGATGCACTGCCTCTCGTATGCTCAACCATTGTTTTCCCCTTTGACTTGAACTTGGACATCAATGCAAGATTTGAATTTTGAGGTTTGAGAGACAACCTCATTTCCTATTCTTGTAGCAAAATCCCAATGAGATATTCAAAACCTGGAAGCTTTTCTCTTGCATTCAATCCCATTATAAACATCTGATAATCATATGTCATGCTGTTCATGGTGATTGTCACCAGATCATCATTCACCATGGTCTGACCAATATCAGTTAGTTTATCTTTAACTTCCTTTATTCGGGATATGAATGAAGAAACATACTCATTCTCCTCCATCTTGATTGAGAGAATATTCTTCCAGAGGTACAAAGTTTGACTGGTGTTCTTGATCTCGTACATCTCTTTGAGAATCGTCTAGATGTCATTCATTGTCTTGTAATCCCGAATGTGAAGGATGATGCAATCTTTGATTAATAACTTGAGAAAGACCTTCACCTTCATCTCCCTTTTCTCCCAGTCTTGAAGTGTTGTATTCAACCCCCAGTTGTAGTAGTCTGCTTGACCTCATCATCGGTGGCAATGCCATAGGCATTTTGTCCCTCAAGTAGAGTCTGGAGCTTAAATTTCCAATTAGTGTAATTGGAACCATCAAGCTTGTTGCTCTCATTGAGATAAGCTTCAGCAATCTGATTATTCATCTTGAATGAATGAAATCCCCTTTATTTTTTTTTAAATAAGGAGCCCTCTAATTAAAATAAATCCATAGATTTTTTTAATTAAAGCTTTGAAAAAATTCAATTAAAAAAGAAATTATCCGAACGAGAGGGGCCAACATTCACCATACACCTCTATTGACCTCTACCAACGATTAGGCCAACTTCTCCTCAACGCAGGTCCAGCTGGCAGCTTCAGCAATCAGGCCTCCTACAATCAAGCGCAGCTTTAGCAATCAACTTCCAAGCCAGCCGACGCAGCAAGGCTGGGAGAGATCCTCTCTACCTTGCGACTTTCTGTCGAGCTTCTCGAATTAAACGCAGGTCCAATTAAAGACATTAACATGTAATCGAAGACATTACATGTAACCCCTCACTACCAAGATTACTAATATTTGGGCCTCCCTGGCTTCACCACCACACAGGTCTAAAGGCACGCCTGGCTACACGCATCCACCACGGAGTCCCCTCATGCAACTCCCTTCAATGCAACAACTGGGGAGATTCAGCCTCCATGCAACAAAAAAAATACGGATACTCCTTGCTCAACAAAACGTAGGCAACCACAACTTTTCAACACGTAGCCAGGTCAGCGACGCAACCAACAATTTAACTCATCCATGTGGCTAGTCTGAAATCTTGTTACACAATCCTCATGACTAATCACCTTAGGTTCGCCACTAGTTGCTAATGTACACCAGAATCCTACGACGATGCAATTACTCTTCAGTTTGCAAGAGTATCGATGTGATAACTGTTCAGTCCCCATGCGATGATGTCGCGTTCCTCAACTTAGCGTACAGGCCTCTCCTTCCTGCAGCGCTAATACCATGTCAACAATTGCACATGGAAGACATGAATAGACAAACAACACAAGAGGAGCTCATAGGTGCAAGTCACCACGAACTCCTACAAGCAAATACTCTGCTTAGGCTTCACATTAAACTCCAGTAATAAACAGATACACTTTGTTAGGGATAGTAAATCAAATCCTTGAATGATAGGAATTAAATGTCTAAGAAAAACACAATCATAATTAAGTAACAATAATCACTTAATCTCCATTAATTCTAACATATTCAACATGACTTTCTCAATGTGATTTGTGCATAAGATAATTAATTAAAAATTGGTAATTTTCAACTTATTATATGACTTTTTAAAAGTATTAGTCACATCATAATATTTTTTAACCTCTCAATACTGAATAAATTTAAAATTAAAATAAATCTAAATTAATT
>APFE030014918.1:18117-82561 GCA_000404065.3 Pinus taeda | reverse complement strand
TAGATTCCAACCACTTTTGACCATCGGAAAGATTCCTCTGCCTTCTTAGACGACTCCTATGAAAATTATATATATTCATTCTTGAGTGCTATACAGCAAGGCTCAGCATTAAGGTGACATCAGAGAGTTGTTAAACATCAAAATTTTAAGTGTCTTAGACGTTTTTGATGGTGCTGAATTCATTTCCACCATCAAAAACACGATTAAAACATTACTTCTACAAGATGTTTTGAATTTTTTTTGCCTAAATTCCAGCCATTTTTGACCATCCAAACAATTCCTCTACCTCGTTAAACTACTCCTACAAAAATTATATATATTCATTCTTGACTGTATATAGCAAGGTTCAGCATTAAGGTGACATCAGCTTACCGCATCTAAATTATATAACTTGATTTGTGCATAGGAAGTTAGAGGCCACATGCATGCGCGTCGGACATTCTACTTACTATCTTTATCGTGGAATGTGTGATGCACTGTATATATTCATTCTTGACTGTATATAGCAAGGTTCAGCATTAAGGTGACATCAGCTTACCGCATCTAAATTATATAACTTGATTTGTGCATCGGAAGTTAGAGGCCACATGCATGCGCGTCAGACATTCTACTTACTATCTTTATCGTGGAATGTGTGATGCACTGACCTGATTGCCGAAACCGACGCCTATACCCAGACATATGCGGCCGAGAATAAGCATGACCACATTAACGGCAGCGCCGTTGAGCGCGGCCCCTGTAAGGAAAATCAAGCCACCAAACAGAATCGACGTCTTCCGCCCCATAATTCTCGTTGTGGCCGACGCACAGAAGGAGGCAATGAAACCGGCTATGTACAGAGATGACGTGAAAGTCGTGAGCAACGGGTCGTCGAATTTACAGTAAGCGTTGGTGTGCGCCTGCTTCCGCTTCCGAAAAACATTTGGGAAGAATTTCTTCAGAAAAGGATCCATGGACGTCACTCCTCCTGCAATACATACGACAAAGACGTAATTTAAGAAAATTATTGCACAGATCCATACAAAAGCTTGTGCCAATCAACATTTATATCAATTTGGAATTGAGATTTGACACCTCGAGGGGTTTGAGAGGAGAATCATTGTAGTCACTAACGCACCTGAAATCACGAGGTCGTAACCGAAAATGAGGCCTCCGGTGGCCGACACCAAGCAGGCCACGACCACGAACGCTGTAACTCTTCCCGCATATTCCTTTCTCGTATCAGTTGGGGCCACGAATCCCCCCGCCATGGCTGTTACTTCCGCTTCTTCTTCTCCTCTCGGCTAGAAAACCCCGAACCAATACAAGTAGAGTAGAATTTCTTTATTTCGAGGCCGTTGTCCTTCACTCCTCTGCAGGGTGGCCACGATTGAGTTGATCCAGAGTGAGTGGAGGAAGGACTAGGTATTGTCCAGCTTCCTTAATGGATATTATGTCTTTGCTCTTTCTTCAACGATAATCTCCATGGTGCTGCAAAATCTTGATCAGGCTGCAGAATATCTGATTCATACGGCTATAATGTGTATTTATATATTTATTTTATCTTTTTGACGAGTTACGGCTGTAATGTGTATTTATATATTCATTTTATCTTTTTTTTAAAGTGTTTTTTATTAAGGAAATAAGATTGAGGGTCAACTACTCTACCATCCCAGAGAAAAAAATTACCATCCTGATAAAATTTGTCGACTTCACATTCCTTGACTGACCGACATAGGGGTGTTGAGGCCCTTTTTCGTAGATGTGACGTATTATTATTTGCACTCAACGGCTTAGGGCTCAGTGTTGCACTAGGCTCAATATTACTTGCACTGGGTGAGCTGCGTAAAAGTATAGTCAATTTAATTTCTGAGACGGCATACAAACCCAGGAACACCATGCCCATCTTCATCTGATTACTGACCAGATCTTTTTATACTGATTACAGATCAAACAGATTTTTCTATACCCTAAAGAGTGCTCTCTACGCCTTATAGCTTAATTATTATGATTTAGATCTTTAATTAAATTAGCAATATTTATATAATTTTGATGAGTGAAAATTGTTTGAATTATTAACGAGAAAATATGTTTGTAATTTATTGTGGCTAAGGCAGGCCTTCTACAACTTTATATCAGTGAGGGTTTTTAATAATATTAAATGTAAAAATAATAAAATTAATAAAAGAAAAAATTTATATCATATTTAATTTTAAATTACACTAATTTAAATAAAGACAAATTAAAAAAAATGTATTTAATTTTAGTATTAATAATAGCGAAAATACCATTAAATTATTATAATTAATATAGAAGCATAAAAAAGTACAATTAATATAACAACTTAAAACGGATTTATTTTAAGTTTAATTAGTAATTTAATATTAAAATAAAAATATATTAATAATGTTTTTATAATCATAAATAAATAATCCAATTTTAAATATTGAATAACATAGCTTTAACCTCAAATCCATATAAAGAAAAGCAAACATTTAAATTAAAAAAATCCCTCATATTTCACTATAAAAGATATAGTTAATTGCAATCTTCATTGTAAGAGTATGTAAATATTAAAAACATAAATTCATAATAAAAGAGAGTTTAAAATAATATTTAATATAAAAAAAATCTATTCCGTAAAATAATTAATGTGAAGAATTGATATTCATTCAGCTTTTAATATAAATTCAATAGATATACTATATATATATATTAAATATATTCTTTTTTTATGTGTGAGTTCAATTGCTCTCAAGCAGAGTTCTCTCATACTACAACTACTACAACAAACAAACTCTTATTATACTTTCTATGTCCGCTTGTTATTTTCTCTAGTTTAACATTTTTCTTATAATCTCTATGTATCTCTCATGGACATTTTAAGCTCTTTTCTATTTTTCTTATATATGCTGGGTACATGGATGTTAAAAAATATATGCTTTTTCATTCTAATTTTATTAAGATGAACCATATAGGTAAAAAAATAGTTGAAATGGCAAGAATACATTCTTACATACAAAAATATAATTTCATCATTTTTTGTAAATAAAATTACAAGTATCTTTATGAAAAAAGTGATTAGTTAGAGAATATATATATATTTCTATTATGAATATAAAAACAGTGTAATGTAAATCTTCTACAAGTGTTTTACATATGTTTTTAATGCTAACTTTATATATGAACTAAAAAACATTTATAATAATAAAAAAGACTGCTTAAGCTTTTATATCACCTTAATTAAACTTTGCAGATAAAAACAACTCCGGCTTTAATTGAAAAACAATAAATTTAATAAGAATGATTGTTTCATCATGGTATCCAACATTTTAAATTTTGAGTTTATTTAGATGGTTGATTTACAGAATATTTAGTAATGAGAGAGACCTAAATATTCTGTAAATCAGCCATCTTGATTACAAAATACTTAGCGAATCAGCCATCTAAATAAAGATCCGGGGGCTATGAACCGTGGATAACCGTATAAAGGTGCGTGCGATTAGGCCCGCCAAAAACAGCTGGACATTGTCCAAATGCATGACAAGAAAGATGTGAAAATATAGATTCTTATACAACGGCTCGAAATAAACATCGAAAAGATCGCGTAGTGACATTGACATTGTTATTAGTGTGCAGCCTGCAAACAAAATCGTAGCGGTGGGTGCTTGTCGCATTATCAGATATCGGATTCGCAATATTACCATCAATTTGAGTAAGTTAATTCTTTCAATTTCAGGTATTTGAGTTTTATACAATCTAAATTTCATATATATTAAAGTTTTGGACTTGATTTAAAACTGAAGTTATTAGATCATCAGATATAACAAAGGAGAGGAGTTTAGTAATAGGGTATTCATTATGAAGCTTATTATAATAGAATTTTCAAACATATCATTATTGTCTTACAGACTTTTCAAACCTATGAAATAACGCACGAGATTTGAAGTAATTGTCTTATCTGTGGGGAGCTTAAAGTCTAAGCCGAAATTCGTCGTTGGTTGGATGCTTATGGGCTCATGCCTCAACGTATTACAAATCATAATGCAACAAAAGACTAATTGTGCATTGAACTTAACTCAAATTTGACTTTATTTGTTTTAAGGATAGCTATAGCTATGCATTTATATAATGCATAATTGTAATGTGGGCTAATTGTGCATTGAACATAACTCTATTTTGAGTTTCGTTGTTTTAAGGGTAGCTCTAGCTATGCATTTATATAATGCATAATTGTAATGCGGCATTATTTTTAGTTTAAAAAAGTTATTGTGATAGATAATTTTTAATGTGCTTATGTTATTTAATAGTTTATGTGTGGAAGATTAATTGAGTATCACTAAATATGCTTAAATTGTGGTTTATGAGGGTTAAGTATAGTTAATGATGGTTGATAATGACTCATTATGGTTGATTATGGTTGAGTATGATTGGCTATTGTAACATGGTTGAGGATGGTTGAACATGGTTAAGTATGGTTTATGATGGTTGAAGAGAGTTAACCATAGTTGACATCGGTTAACTATTGATAATTAGTGTTAACCATGGATAACGATTGTGATTATATTTGATCGCTCTTGGGCTATTTAACCACTATTGAGCTTGTTGAGTATATCTAATTGTATTTGAAATCATAAAATAGTGTTTATTAAATGCACAAAATTTCTAGATTAAAAATAATATTCCAAAGAAATAATAATGTAAGAAGATTAAGGTAAAGTACAATATCACTAATCTATTAATTGCATGGAGTGGAGCTTTATAGTCTAGATAATAAGTTGGGTCACTGAATTTTTTTGGGAAAAATTCATAATATACGTGTTGCATGAAAAAATAAAGTAATGATTCATGTTTGTAGTTATAAGAATTTCATGTTTAAATTTAATTAATGAACATGATCGTAATTCTTAGGGGAAACTCAATTGGGAATGACCATGGAAATGAAGTGTTATGTTCAAACAGGTTCGAGGTTCAAATCTCCCTTGTGCTTACGAGTAGAAAAAACTGAGTATAGGTCCAACTCTGTTTCAAGTTCATAAAGTCACATCAAGTTTAATGCCTTACCCAACATATTTTATGTTGTTATCATAAACAACCCAACATATTTTATGTTGTTGTAATAAACAACCCAACATGTTTCATGTTGTTGTCATAAACATGGATATTTTCAAACTTAAAACACATGAACCTATTCTACTCATTTTTTTCTTAAAATGCCTCAAACAACCTACAAATTTAACATAGGTGCTTTTGGTCAAATGACCCTATAAAAATCCCCAAGTAAAACTAGCAAGAGAGAGCAGAGGGATTTTTATTTCTTAGTGAAAATTTACAACAATCAAATAAAAAATAAATACAACTTATTTCCCTTAGAAATGATGCCCAGGTTTCTTAGAATTTTTTGCTACCTCAACTACTCAATTTTTGTGCCCAAACGACCTTGGAAACCATTCTCATTTGCTTAGAAATTCTTGTTGTACATCTCTCAAAATTCATATCCAGTCACCTCTTGAAAAATGTGCCCATTTTTGTACAACCTATGTATTAAGTGCATTGTAGTAGCTCTCGATATTCATGTCATTTTTTGTGCATTGAACTCTCAAAAACACCTCAATATTTTGGTTATACCTACCTCGATTTTTATGTTGCTCCTAAGGATTTGTTCCTTTTCTTATCTACTATATAGACTACTTGCTCTTTCTCTTTAACTAAACTCCTCTTTTTGAACTTATCCCCCTGGTTTTCCTTCTCCTCTTCTCAAGTCTCATGAAAAGTGAAGTGCCTCTTGACTCTCCCTTTCTCCTTTTATTTCTCGTCAATGAATAAAATTCCTAACCCTAGATCTCATTGATTGAGATTAAATCTCACCATCTCAAGATCAACAATCATGATTTAATCTCACATTGGCTCCACTTAAAATCACTTTAGTGAACCAAATTTATAAAGTCACACTCACTTGATAAAAAGTCACATTTTATTAATTAAATATAAGAAACCGCTTTCTAAATTTATAAAATCACTTTATAAAGTAAAGTGCTTAGAGAGTGAAATATGCTCAGTCACTTCCACGTGCTAGGCACTACCAATGCATAAATACCTCCTCAGCTAAGAAAAAATAACACTACAGAAGGGGCATACATAAGCACCTAGAGCTTATAGTGACAGTGATTCAAATCAACCTAGAGGTTATACAGCAACAGTTGGAACTGAACCTGTGCCTCTCGAGTATGCCATCCACCTAATAATTATTGATAATTAAATTTAAATTCTTGAAGCCCTATTCCAAAATAGACATGTAAGAATATATCTTTTTTACCATATAAATTAGTGTATAAATTGACATGCCAATTGACTTATGCTAATAAAACACCAACACAATTTTCTTTTTTCAAGTATGATTAAACCATTGTTACCCTATTTGACTAAATTTATAAAAAAAATACAAAATTATCTAAAAACATAAGGATCACATGTGCTGAAGTAATAAAAGTTGAACTAATACTAGCTAGAGACATCAAGCTAATTTAATAACAGTTTCTCCTTGAGTAGATCATAAAAATATATTAAGGAAAATTTATGCATTGCTACTTCAGCTTTGTCAAAGCCTAATGAGAGGCACCGGTCGGTAGGGAAAGCAAAACATATAAAATGGAACTAGAAATGTTTTTTCTTCCAAAGTAACCACCAACGTTATCAAGTACATTCGACAATTTATGAAAAAATAGCACACGTTTGGATTGATGGTGACTAGTCAACCACTACATCGGTTTTACTTATATCTTCATCCTTACAATGACTAGCATCAATATTTGGTTTTAAACCCACATTCAATATGTTCCCAAGACTGGAACTTGGGTACAACACCTTTGAATAAATATTTTCTCCACTACATAAAACCATTCTCAAAAGAATACAATGGATGTGGAAAAACATGCAAAACCTTACACACAACATTCTACTCCTGAATGATATTTGGTTGTTCCACTTGGAAGCAATGCTTCCATATGTGTTACATGTGCATTAAAAGTGGTTAATTATTGTGAGTTTCTAGACTAGCTACTTTTAATAAATCAAATAAACTTTTATTGAATCTAGTCAATGGTCTATTTTGATATATGTAATCATTATTTGGTTAATTAAAAATTGTGTGATTTGTGTTTGTTATGTAGTTATGTTTTCTTTCTCGTTTTCTATGTTGCTATCAAAGCAAGGTTGGGCTTGACTTCCCAACGGAAGGGGATCATGACGATGGAAATTGATGGAAATTATGTGACGATTGATACTTTGTACATAAGTATAATTACATTAATACTCTGTACATAAGTATAATTACATTAGATTAATGTGTGTTTATTGTTTAGTCATATCTGTGCATGTAATTCTTGTGGACTTATCACTGCATGGAATTTTTGCTGAAGACAAGGGGCAAGACTTTCATTAGTTGTGGGTAGAAAAACAATGGAGGTCATCCATCACATTGTACCCATGAATATTCTTTCTATGTTCTAGTTTATAAGCATTCAAATTACTTCCTTACGATTACTCAAATTGATGAGGAGATTCATTTTTTGCATCGATCATAATAGATACTTTGATTTTAAAAGAATTTTTGTGGTGTTGATAAAAAAAATTCTAGGCCCTCGCGAGGAATCTAGTGCTTCAACTAATTCCAAATTGATCATTCAGGAGGTCTGCAATGAATTGATCTATCACATTGAGATTCAGTCACTACCAACTAAAGTAAGGAATCCAGATCTACAACTTGTTTTCCTAGAGATTAGTATTGCAACTTTTGTGGAATACAATATATGTCATTTGATTCTTGTCTTCTGGACATAAAGAAGATTCCTTTCACACAACATAGTTTTTCTTTATTTTAGATTGTAGGATGAGCAAGTTGTAATAGTGTAAATTATGAAAGAAAAAATGTACTGAGTAGCCATTTTTTTGAGGTAGCAAAATAATCATCCGATTTTGAAAGGTGTTGTTCCATAACATTTTTTTCTTTTGCATATTTTTCACACTTTAATTTTTTTATGTATCAAGGATAAACATTATTTTTAAAATGTTAGTGATTTTCATGTTGATTTTGAAAAGTGTTGATGCAACGTCAACTCCTTTTTTTATAAGACTTATTTTTTTACTTTAAATTTTCTAATGTATTAAGTGTGGATAATTATTTTCTAAATTTAACACTTTTTTAAATAATCATCTTCTCCGGGTTTGTATTTTTTTCTTTTTATTTTCATTTTTTTGTAGTGAGATATTTGTTCTTTTGCGTAGTTAAAGAAAAGGTCGATATTTTAATGTTTAGATCTCTATATATTTATATATCGTTAATTAATATTTAATGCACATCAAATAATTGTCACTAACAAAACAATATTTTTTAATTGTTGACATAAAACTACACATTTTGAATATAGATATAACAAACAAAATACACATTTTGAGACTTTTTTGCTAAAAATGACATATCAAATAAACAATTTTTATAGGAAAAAATTAACTAAAAGTGTTTGAAAATAACAATTTTGATGAATTTCATGTCAAAAGATAATAATAATCACATTTTCTTTCAAAAAATAATGATTCACATAAAAATTAAAGATAATTTACATAATACAAATATTAAACATATAACAACAATAATTGAATGCTTATTCTTCTCTTAAAATTTCAAAGTCAAAACATTACAAATATAACTAATTAATAGTTACAAAAAATAAGCTTGATTTCCAATCATAACTTAAATTTAAGCAATAATATAACTTAATCCATATTCTTCATTTTGTAGAGTTTTACATTGTCTTCTTCCATAATATTTTCTGCTTTAGTTTGACCATTTTCCTTTTCTGATGGATCTTTGATGTCTATGAATCTCCCACTGTATGCTTTTCCAATCATTGCATCTAATGGTGGTTGAGGTTTCTTTGCCTTTTTTGTCACATGTGATTCATTAAAATACCCTTTCCTAAAACCAAATTCTTGCATTTCATTTGGAGGAAATTAAAGAATGTTAATTCTTTAGTGAATAAGTTTTCACTTTACTGGGTCGTTTTTAATGGAAATGAAATTTCTTCCATTTTGTAGGCAATATTCTAGTGTTGTACCTAATCATAAAGTACAAAAGAAATAATTAAGTAAATTAGTATAAACACATAAAAATTGAAAAAGAAATAATTGAAAATCAATTTTATATAATAAAACTTTCCTAAGCCTAAGAATAAATCCAAAACCCAACCTTCTTCATTTAAACATAAATCTATAAAATAGTTAATCAATGACTGTGGTTTTTGATAAAAGTTAACTATATCTCCTTTTGCTTCTTTATCTTGATATGCTAATTTTTTTACAATAGCATCATGAACTAGTACTTCACTATGACTCTTTCCATCTACGCAATCAGAAGCATAGGCTTGTAGTTATCATCTTTTGTTTGACAATCAACATGGATGAACTCACAAACACTTATAGACTTTTCAAACATATGAAATAACACACGAGTTTTGAAGTAATTGTCTTATCTGTGGGGACCTTAAAGTCTAAGCCGAAATTCGGCGTTGGTTGGATGCTTAAGGGCTCATGCCTCAACGTATTACAAATCATAATGCAACAAAAGACCAATTGTGCATTGAACTTAACTCAAATTTGAATTTATTTGTTTTAAGGATAGCTATGGCTATGCATTTATATAATGCATAATTGTAATGTGGACTAATTGTGCATTGAACATAACTCAATTTTGAGTTTCGTTGTTTTAAGGGTAGCTATAGCTATGCATTTATATAATGCATAATTGTAATGTGGCATTATTTTTAGTTTGAAAAAGTTATTGTGATAGAGACTTTTTAATGTGCTTATGTTATTTAATATTTTATGTGTGGAAGATTAATTGAGTATTGCTAAATATGCTGAAGTTATGGTTTATGAGGGTTAAGTATAGTTAATGATGGTTGATAATGACTCATTATGGTTGAGCATGGTTGAGCATGATTGGCTATTGTAGCATGGTTGAGGATGGTTGAACATGGTTGAGTATGGTTTATGATGGTTGAAGAGAGTTAACCATAGTTGACAATGGTTAACTATTGATAATAAGTGTTAACCATGGATGATGATTGTGATTATATTTGATCGCTCTTGAGCTATTTAACCACTATTGAGCTTGTTGAGTATATCTAATTGTATTGGAAATCATAAAATAGTGTTTATTAAATGCACAAAATTTCTAGATTAAAAATAATATTCCAAAGAAATAATAATGTAAGAAGATTAAGGTAAAGTACAATATCACTAATCTATTAATTTCATGGAGTTGAGCTTTATAGTCTAGATAATAAGTTGGGTCACTAAATTTTTTTTGGGGAAAAATTCATAATATACGTATTACATGAAAAATAAAGTAATGATTCATGTTTGTAGTTATAAGAATTTCATGTTTAAATTTAATTAATGAACATGATCATAATCCTTAGGGGAAACTCAATTGGGAATGACCATGAAAATGAAGTGTTATGTTCAGGCAAGTTCGAGGTTCAAATCTCCCTTGTGCTTACGAGTAGAAAAAATTGAGCATAGGTCCAACTTAGTTTCAAGTTCATAAAGTCACATCAAGTTTAAGGCCTTACCCAACATATTTTATGTTCTTATCATAAACAACCTACCATATTTTATGTTGTTGTAATAAACAACCCAACATGTTTCATGTTGTTGTCATAAAAATGGATATTTTCAAAATTAAAACACATGAACCTATTCTACTCATTTTTTCTTAAAATACCTCAAACAACCTACAAATTTAACACATGTGCTTTTGGTGAAATGACCCTATAAAAAGCCCTAAGTAAATCTAGTGAGAGAGAGAGGAGGGATTTTTATTTCTTAGAGAAAATTTACAACAATCAAATAAAAAATAAATACAACTTATTTCCCTTAGAAATGATGCCCAAGTTTCTTAGAATTTTGTGTTGCCTCAACTACTCTATTTTTGTGCCCAAACGACCCTGGAAACCATGCCCATTTGCGTAGAAATTCTTGTTGTACATCTCTCAAAATTCATATCTAGTCAGCTCTTGAAAAATGTTCCCATTTCTGTACAACCTATGTATTAAGTGCATTGTAGCAGCTCTCGATGTTCGTGTCATTTGTTGTGCATTGAATTCTCAAAAACACCTCAAAATTTTTGTTATACCTACCTCGATTTTTATGTTGCTCCCATGGATTCGTGGCTTTTCTTATCTACTATACAGACTACTCACTCTTCTCTTTATCTCAACGCCTCTTGTTGAACTTATCCCCTTGGTTTTCTTTCTCCTCTTCTCAAATCTCATGAAAAGTGAAGTGCCTCTTGACTCTCCCTTTCTCCTTTTATTTCTCATCAAGAATAAAATTCCTAACCCTAGATCTCATTGATTGAGATTAAATCTCATCATCTCAAGATCAAGAATCGTGACTTAATCTCACATTGGCTCCACTTAAACCACTTAAGTGACCGAAATTTATAAAGTCACACTCACTTGATAAAAAGTCACCTTTTATTCATTAAATGTAAGAAGCCACTTTCTAAATTTATAAAATCACTTTATAAAGTAAAATGTGTAGAGAGTGAAATATGCTTAGTCACTTCCACGTGCTAGGCACTACCAATGCATAAATACCTCCTCAGCTATGAAAAATAACATTGCAGAAGGGGCATACATAAGCACCTAGAGCTTATAGTGACAGTGATTCAAATCAACCTAGAGGTTATAACAGCAACAGTTGGAACTGAACATGTGCCTCTCAAGTATGCCATCCACCTAATAATTATTGATAATTAAATTAAAATTCTTGAAGCCCTATTCTAAAATAGACATAAGAATATATCTTTTTTACCATATCAATTAGTGCAGAAATTAACATGCCAATTGACTTATGCTAATAAAACACCAACACAATTTTCTTTTTCAAGTATGATTAAACCATAGTTACCATATTTGACTAAATTTATAAAAAAATACAAAATTATATGGGCTGAAGTAATAAAAGTTGATCTAGTACCAGCTAGAGATGTCAAGCTAATTTAATAACAGTTTCTCCTTGAGTAGATCATAAAAATATATTAAGAAAAATTTATGCGTTGCTACTTAAGCTTTGTCAGAGCCTAATGAGAGGCACTGGTCGGTAGGGAAAGCAAAACTAACCAGCACCTTTAGTAAAAACTCAATTACAAGTGGATTTCATAAATTTTGAAACATATTAGTGATTTTTTTTAAATATGCTCAAAAATATTTTTCATTTAAAATTGGTAAGTAACTATGGCTTAAACATATAAAATGGAACTAGAAATGTTTTTTCTTCCAACGTAACCACCAACGTTATCAAGTACATTCGACAATTTATGAAAAACATTAGCACATGTTTGGACTGATGGTGACTAGTTAACCACTACATCAGTTTTACTTATATGTTCATCTTTACAATGACTAGCACCAATATTTGGCTTTAAACCCACATTCAATATGTTCCGAAGACTGGAACTTGGGTACAATACCTTTGAATAAATATTTTCTCTGCTACGTAAAACCATTCTAAAAAGAATACAATGGATGTGGAAAAACATGCAAAACCTTACCCAAGACATTCTACTCTTACTCCCGAATGATATTTGGTTGTTCGACTTGGAAGTAATGCTTCCATATGTGTTACATGTGTGTTATATTTGTATTAAAAGTTGTTAATTATTTTGAATTTCTAGGCTAGCTACCTTTAGTAAATCAAATGAATTTTTATTGGATCTAGTCAATGCTCTATTCCTATATATGTAGCCATTATTTAGTTAATTAAAAATAGTGTGATTTGTGTTTGTTATGTAACTATGTTTTCTTTCTCGTTTTCTATGTTGCTATCAAAGCAAGGTTGGGCTTGACTCCCCAACGGAAGGGGATCATGAAGATGGAAATTGTGTGAGGATTGATACTTTGTACATAAGTATAATTACATTAGATTAATGTGTGTTTATTGTTTATTCATATTTGTCCATGTAATTCTTGTGGAATTATCACTGCATGGAATTTTTGCTGAAGACGAGCTATGACACTTTCATTAGTTGTGGGTAGAAAAACAATGGAGGTCATTCATAACATTGTATCCATGAATATTCTTTCTATGTTCTCATTTATAAGCATTCAAATTACTTCCTTACGATTATTCAAATTGATGCGGAGATTCATTTTTTGCATGGATCATAACATATACTTTGATTTTAAAAGAATTTTTGTGGTGTTGATAAAGAAATTTCCAGGCCCTCGCAAGGAATCTAGTGCTTCAACTAATTCCAAATTGATCATTAAGGAGGCCTACAAGGAATTGATCTATCACATTGAAATTAAGACACTACCAACTAAAGTAAGGAATCCAGATGTACAACTTGTTTTCCTAGAGATTAGTATTGCAACTTTTGTGGAATACAATATATGTCATTTGATTCTTCTCTTCTGGGCATAAAGAAGAATCCTTTCACACAACATAGTTTTTCTTTATTTTAGATTGTAGGATGAGCAAGTTGTAACAATGTAAATTGTGAAACAAAAAATGTTCTGAGTACCCATTTTTCTGAGGGAGAAAAATAATCATCCAATTTTGAAAAGTGTTGATTGATAACAATTTTTTTTAGCATATTTTTCACACTATAAATTTTTTATGTATCAAGGATTAACATTATTTTTAAAATGTTAGTGATTTTCATGTTGATTTCGAAAAGTGTTGATGCAACGTCAACTCCTTTTTTTCTAAGACATCTTTTCTGACTTTAAATTTTCTAATGTATTAAGTGTGGATAATTATTTTCTAAATTTAACATTTTTTTAAATAATCATCTTCTTCTTCTACCATGACATATTTTTTTGTTTTTTGTTTTTTTTCCTAGGTTGGTATTTTTTTTTTTTTTTTTTCATTTTTTTTCTTTCATTTTTTTTAGTGAGATATGTTCTTTTGCATAGTTAAAAAAACGTTGATATTTTAATGTTTAGATCTCTATATATTTATATATCATTAATTAATATTTAATGCACATCAAAGAATTGTCACCAACAAAACAATAATTTTTAACTGTTGACATAAAACTACACATTTTGAATATAGATATAACAAATAGAATACACATTTTGAGACTTTTTTGCTAAAAATGACATGTCAAATAAACAATTTTTATAGGAAAAAATTAACTAAAAGTGTTTAAAAATAACAATTTTGATGAATTTCATGTCAAAAGATAATAATAATCACATTTTTTTTTCAAAAAATAATGATTCACATAAAAATTAAAGATAATTCACATAATACAAATATTAAACATATAACAACAATAATTGAAAGCTTATTCTTCTCTTAAAATTCCAAAGTCAAAACATTACAAATATAACTAATTAATAGTTACAAAAAGATGAGCTTGATTTCCAATCATAACTTAAATTTAATCCATAATATAACTTAATCCATATTCTTCATTTCGTAGAGTTTTACATTGTTTTCTTCCATAATATTTTCTGCTTTAGTTTGACCATTTTCCTTTTTTGATGGACCTTTGACGTCTATGAATCTCCCATTGTATGCCTTTCCAATCATTACATCTAATGGTGGTTGAGGTTTCTTTTCCTTTTTTGTCACATGTGATTCATTCAAATACCCTTTCCTAAAACCAAATTCTTGCATTTCATGTGGAGGAAATTGAAGAACATTAATTCTTTAGTGAATAAATTTGCACTTTACTGGGTCGTTTTTAATGGAAATGAAATTTCTTCCTTTTTGTAGGCAATATGCTAATGTTGTACCTAATCATAAAGTACAAAAGAAATAATTAAGTAAATTAGTATAAACACATAAAATTTAAAAAGAAAATATTGAAAATCAATTTTATATAGTAAAACTTTCCTAAGCCTAAGAATAAATCCAAACCTAACATTCTTCATTTGAACATAAATCTATAAGATAGTTAATCAATGACTGTGGTTTTTGATAAAAGTTAACTATATCTCCTTTTGCTTCTTTATCTTGATATGCTAATGTTTTTACAATAGCATCATGAACTAGTACTCCACTATGACTCTTTCCATCTACCCAATCAGAAGCATAGGCTTCTAGTTATCATCTTTTGTTTGAAAATCAACATGGATGAACTCACAATCACTTAGAATTGGTTGATCTCTGTAACCGATAAGATTTTAATTTTGCTTGTAACATGAAATAGTAAAAGTGCAATTAAATTGTACATACATGATTTTTTTAACATTAATCAAACAAAAAATTTCAACTTCTTACCATGTAAGATGCATCCTTGAGTATTATTTTCCTTTGAATCTTGTTAATAACATTGCAAATTGTGTTTCTCAATGAAATTTCACAAACATCCAAAATGGCGTTGTTGTGACTTCTAGAAATTCAGCAACTATTTTACTAAAATCTTGATAAGTATAAGTGTCACTATCATATTCAATGTTTGTGATATTTAAACCATGAGGAATATCTACAATAACTATGGAATAATCTCTTTTAGGTATGATTTTTGTAATGTGTTCACAATCACCTTGTATTATTTGATATTGGTGTGGGTTTTAACCCCGCACAGAAATTACCTGCATACAAATTCTAAAACATAGAAAATAAACAATGTGAGAGAATAACACATAAAACACATATACACAGAGATTTTCCCCTGGATCCCAAAACCAGGACTACTAGCTTGGTTTTTCATTATGTTCCTTTCAATGTTACAATACATATTTATACATGCCGAAGCATCCAATACCATGGACCAAAAACCATTGCGTCCAAAAACCATAGACCGGAAACCATTGCGTCCAAAACCATGTGCGAAAAAATCATGCACAAACCCATAGGTAGGTCCTCCCAACGTAATATAGGGTCCAAAAACAAAACTTTTTGGGGTTCTGCCCCGAACCCCATAGAGTGGAGTTACCCGCACCCCTCAAACCCCCTGTGACCCCACTCCCTCCCCCCTGCTACGCAATTGGCACAACAAAGGGGGGGCTCTTCCCCCCTTCTAACCCCCCGGTTAACTACGTGGGCTATTCGTGGAAAGAATATAACACAACCCAACAATTAAATAGAATGGAACCCATTCAAAATGCAATGAGTAAGACTAAGATCAAGTTCAACATTTCTAAGACACTACTTTCTCAGTCTTTCCATCTGGATTTTTGCAATAAATCTCCTGAAACTATCCAGTGCCCATTTGCATCCTTCTTCATATTTAATGAAATAAGCAAATATATGTATAAGTTATAAAACAAAATTACTATACATATCAATAAAAATGAATGTATAAATCAACTTATCTTTCTAAATGCAAGATAACAATATTTTAGTGTTGATGTAGAACTTGAATCTGGATAGTTGTGTACAACATCATTCCAACTATGTGCATTCAACAATTTAACCAATTGTTCTTGTATGCTCATATAAACCATGTGATTGAATAAATAAAGTTAAAAACATTAAAATAATGATATCTATAAAAAATAATACCGACGACAATATGTTATATTTCAAAGAAACTTATAATCTAGAAATAAGTGAAAATAGTTCAACAAAATTACTCTTGAAATTCCTCACACATTTCGTCCAATGATAATTCACTTGTCACACAAGATAATATTTTTTTGAAAATATTTTCATCCTTCACTCCTTGTAATGCTCTCCAAGGTGTGATAGTCATATCTTCTTGAAGGAGCTTCATTTCAAGGCCTAATTTACTGCTGGTACATTTCAATGGTTTATAATTTTTTACCTTATGGTTTTTTATGCCAACATCCTCCCACATGTTGAAAATATGATTAATAAATTCCCATATCTCTTTAGTTCTACATGCCAAATGGAAAATGTAATCCACATCTCTAAATATTTTATAATTTACTTTTCCATCTTTTTAATTGATCTTTTCCTCAATTTGATAAAGTATTTCCATACATCATTCCTCTTGAAAGGCTAGACTAACCTTTGTCTTATTCCAACACATCTTTCTTCAAATTCATTATGAATAAATGTGACCCTTTGGATAAAAGTCATACACATCCTATCCTCATTATTTTTATTATGATCCCATGCCAGTAACTTTTCTTTTCTATCTATTAATCCAACATAAATGATACATTTCATTGTTTCAAAACAAAGGGTTTTTGGGATATTCCCCAGTCAATTTTCTTTGAGCTTCTACAGAATGATTCCCCCGAAGTACATAATATTTTTATTCAAAACATCTTGACTTGCCAAATGATTCCTTGTTGGGAACTTGAATTGGATCAACATGAAGCACATAATAAACCACATGAGCATATGGATTTTACCTCATCAATGTTTTTAAGTTGTGAACATGAAGGTGGTGTAGATTTCTAATTTCATATTTAAATTATCCTTCATTTGTATTATATATTTGGCTGACATTAAGTTGAAATGTACGACCATTGTCAATTAAGTTTTTCTTCATCAACTGATGTCAAATGGAATTTTATTTTGTTTTGATAATGTCATCCTCTAAATCGGCTCCTAATATAATGACTTTCGTGCTTCCTTTTCAGTTTTCACTAGGATCTTCACTACTGGCTATGATTTTTTCAGAATGATCAACTTTTAATTTCTTCCTCCTATTGGTTATCATATTTTATTCTACATAAGAAATATCCTCATCATCAACTAAAAGGGAGACATTCTAGGAAACTTTTGTTTTTGGTCTTTAATGGCTCTTCTCCTTTCCCATATCAGTTGTAACCTCATCCTCAATAATGAAAACATATTCTTCAGCTTCAAATTCAACATCAACTTCCTCGTCTTTGAAAGTAACATGTCTAGGTTGACTAGATTGATACACTATAGGCATCCTTTGCTGATCCCTTGTATGTAGTCTTGTAGCATCATGAAGTACCTTTTTTTGCTTGTTTCTCATATCTTCTTTTGACCCTGAGTGGAAATTGCCAAGAACATTCATAATATCTCACACTATAAAATAAATTCCCCACAACATAATTGAAAGACCCTCCACAAAATTCTCTAATGTGGCCCGTCCACGTGACCCTGCCTCGACTCCGCTGTGCCCGGTACCTTTCGGATTTGGTGAATTGATTTGGTTTTTATTGCAAATCGGCTATGATTGATCCGCTCATTTACTGTCCTGTACTCGGTTGACCTACCCCTCGTACCTGGCCTCTCCTCCATCCTACACCTGTCCGCCTCGGTTTAGGGTTAACCCTAATTCTCCGTTATGGTTTATTGTCGTTGCCTTTTCGCGCTTTGGTCATTTGTGCTGTGAACTTCGACGCTCTGCAACTGATTTTCTGGTTCGGCTCTGTGTTTGGAAAATACTTGTCTGTGTGTGGTCGTCTTTGATGATTTTCTGGTCGGAGGATGTGGTTTTCCACCGTAGTTCCGCTAGTACCTCTGTTACTCGGTTGCTGTGGTAAGTTTGCTCTGGTTCTGCGTCTCTGTCACTGGTTTTATCTCGAGTTTCTCTGTTAATTTGCTCCTTGGCTAAGCTTACTAGTATGTTGGTGAATACATGGTATTTGTCTGGTTATTTCACGTCTCGGCGTCCTTACTCTGCTCCAGAACGGCATGCATTCGAGGACGTGTTACTCTCGGCCTCAGCGCTCAACTCTTCCAACCTGTAAGTTAACTCTCCCTGTTATAATCTTGTTTTCGTTTATCGAATTTTCACTGACCTCTCCGGCTCCTCTGTGGTCAGGTTGGTGTTCTCGGCATCATGGCGTCCGCTCCCCTTCAGGTAAATAACTTTCTCATTTGTAACCCTTACTCATAACTACATTGTTCCATTTCTTTCTTGTTGTTTTGTTGAGGCTCGGCACTTAATAAGTCACGGTTTTGTTTTCTGGGTTTCCTTTCCAAAACCCTAACTCATGCGTTTGGTCCGTGGTTTGTTGCAGGTGGCGGCACTGTGGTTGTCTGCAATAATCGGTAGCCTCAATTCCCGGGTAGTTCTGAGTCTTTTCCGCTTGTCGTTTGTCCTGTTATTCCGTTTGCCTGTATGTAGAGATGATATCGGTCTTGTCGGAAAAGAAAAGGATTTCTTTTGTTCTTTTTGGCCTTACACGGCACTGTCTGTTTGCATTAGTTTATAGTAGGCTCAGCCTCTATAGGGTCTGTTACTGGTCTTCAATACGATGTATGGACTCGTTGTAAGTTTTTGTGGTCACGCTTGTTTCAAAGCGTAGGGGTCTCGGCCCTCGTCATATGGATGACTGTAACTAATTTATTTTGGTTCAGACCGACATGATAATATATATATGCAACTATTTATATTCGAATTTGATTTCAAATGTTTTTGGTTCGGTGCCTTACCCGGACTCGTTCGTTCGTTCCTTGTCTGGTTACTTGCTATAGTTTGCCTGCGTCCTATTCCATGATTCGTTAGCTGTCTTTGTTGCTTGTATGCGGTCGCTATATGCGCGGTGACTGGAAACTATTCCTTAAGCTTGTTTGCCCGCGTATGTACTTACCTGTGCAATTTTGTTTACATATATTCGACTATCAATTACAGTCCTTCGATACTGTTATTTTTTTAATCACAGTAATGTACAGGAAAATGTTTAAATTCTCAGAAGTAAAGTTTTACATAGAATATGAATTTACTCTGTCGTGCACAATAATTTCTAGAAGAGGAAAATGTAATATTCAGAGGAATGAAGTTCTTTCTGTAAAAGTAATGACAATACTTTTTCTGTTTTATTTTATTTTTTCGCTGCTGAACTGAACCCGTAATGCGATTGTTTCTGGTCTTTTGTTTCCCCTGAGGATTCTGTTGGTAACCAGTTCTCAACCGTTTACAAAATAGTTAAATAATCGAAATCATTCAGTTCTTGGTTGTACCTGACTCCTAACTATTCTAATACTGTCCCCACAAAGGTGACTGTGTACTTTATGTAAATAAACTAATTCTACTGGTTACAATAATCACTGACAGCTGTAAAATAAACTAGTTAAAATGAATTAACAGAGATTCTAAATACCTGTAGCTGATTCTGACAAAAGAAAGTAAAATTAAATTAAAAGTAATTGACAGTCTTGCTGTCCCCTGTCGATTTGCTTAGTCTCCTTAGTCTTTTTCTGAAACCTCATGTGTCCCGTTTCGGTCTCCACCCTGTCGTCCAGATGCTCCTGCATCAGGCTGCCGGGGTAAAAGAGAGTTCTCATGGCTCCGTTCCATGAGTTCCTCCACCGAATAACCTGCCCTTTGAATCTGTGCTTCGTCGAGCCAAGAACTGTCCTCTAGGGGACGGTCCTTCCACTTGACAAGATAGCGCAGATACTCCTTCCTACGCGTCCGTTTAGCTACCTGTGCGTTGATAATCCCTTCAATTTCGTGAGTCTTAACCGACGGTAACTGTTTCTTCCAAAGACTGCTCTCGAACTTGGTGTCCCGTTGCGGCTGTACCATGTTTTCGTCTGCTGCCTGGGCATGATACGGAAACAGATCTACCACGTTGAATATGGGCGATATGCCTATATCAGGTGGCAACTGAATTTCGTACGCATTCGCTGAAAATTTGCGAAGGATTTTGCATGGGCCAATTTTTTTGAACTTTAGTTTGTTATAAGTGCCCTTAGGAAACCTTTCCCGACGCAAATGCGCAAGCACTTCGTCTCCAACTTCGAAATGTACCTCACGCCGCTTGACATCTGCATGCTGTTTATATTTCTGCGTGCTGTCCTGCAATTTCATCTTGACTTTGTCATGCAGTTCGCTCATTGCCTCGGCAAAATCTTCCCCGTCTGCGCTCCTCCTTTCCAGCTGTCCTAAATCTCGCAATTCGTGTACTCCCCGCGGATGCATACCATACAATATCTGGAATGGGCTTAGTCCAGTACTCCGGTTAGGCGAATCGTTGTAAGCGAATTCGGCCTGGGCTAGAGCTCGATCCCATAAGCGCGAGTTTTCTCCGGTCAGACTTCTCAATAAATTTCCCAAACTCCTGTTAACTACTTCTGTCTGTCCGTCAGTCTGCGGATGATACGCGGAGCTGAAGTTTAACTGTGTGCCCAGCTTTTTCCACAGGGTGCGCCAGAAATGCCCCGTAAATTTCACATCCCTGTCTGAAACTATAGTCCTTGGTAAGCCATGTAGTCGAACTACTTCTGTAAAGAAGAGGTGTGCCACATAAGTGGCGTCGCTAGTCTTCCGGCACGGAATGAAATGAGCCATTTTGGAAAATCTATCAACCACCACCATCACTGAATCATACCCCCGCTGGGTTCTAGGCAATCCCAGGACGAAGTCAATACTGACTGAATCCCAAGGTCTGCTTGGAACTGGTAGGGGCGTATATAACCCAGCATTCTGGCTGTGCCCTTTCGCCAGTTGACAGATCTTACATCTGGTTACATACCTCTGTACGTCTCGACTCATCTTCGGCCAGTAGTAAAAGTGTCCTAGCTGTTCCAATGTTTTATCAATGCCAAAATGTCCTACCAAACCTCCGCTATGCTTCTCTTTCACTAAATTTTCCCTCATCGAACAATCTGGAATACATAGCTGTCCTCCACGAAACAACAATCCGTCCTGTAAATTAAAATCCAACCATGGGCTTGTATTTCGTAAAACAGGATTCTGGCATGCCTCAAAGGCTTCTTTGAAATCTGCGTCCATCTGGTACAAGTCCTTCAAATATTCAAACCCCATTACTTGTATGCCGCTTTCCTGTAAGAGTAAAACTCTTCTGCTCAAAGCATCCGCCACTTTGTTGGTTGTTCTGCTTATATGCTTCAGCACGAAAGTAAAACTTTGTAGGTACTCCACCCACTTGGCGTGCTTGTGGTTCAATTTGTGTTGCTGCGTTATATACTGTAACGCAGAATTATCTGAGAACAAGACAAACTCACTGCCGAGTAAGTAATGCCTCGAGTGCTTCAAGGCTTGAACCACTGCATAGAATTCGTTATCGTAGGACGAGTACTTCTGCCGGCTTTCGTTTAGTTTCTCACTAAAGAATGCCACAGGTCTGTCATCTTGACTGAGTACAGCACCTATAGCTATCCCACTTGTGTCACATCGAACCTGAAAAGGTTTGCTGAAGTCAGGCAGCCTCAAGATTGGCCTTTCTGTTATCTTTCGTTTCAAAAGTTGGAAACTGTCTTCTGCTACTTTTGTCCAGCAAAAAGGTTGACTGGCCTTTTTGATGGTTTCTAACATCGGCGCGTAGATTTCACTAAAATTATTAATAAACTTCCGATAAAAACTTGCGAAACCGTGAAAACTACGTACCTCGAATAAACTCTTTGGTGACGGCCAACTCATGATTGCTGTAATTTTCTCTGGGTCCATTTTCAATTCATTCTCAGCCACTACAAATCCCAGATATACTAACTCCTTCTGTAGGAAAGTGCATTTCTTCAAATTCACCAGTAGTTTGTTCTGTTGTAGCTTCTCGAATACCTTTCGAATGTGCTGAAGGTGTTCCCTTTTTGTCCTGTTAAAGATTAAGATATCATCCAGATAGACTATCACGAATTTTCCAATAAATTCCTTTAACATTTCGTTCATCAGTCTCATAAATGTACTTGGAGCGTTACTCAATCCAAACGGCATAACTAGCCATTCGTACAGCCCTTCATTGGTCTTGAAGGCTGTCTTCCATTCGTCGCCTTCTCTAATCCTGATCTGATGATACCCACTCTTCAGATCGATCTTTGTAAAATATGCTGCTCCACTGAGGCAATCCATCATGTCATCCATCCTAGGCAAGGGAAACCTGTAGCGGATGGTGATCTTGTTTATAGCTCGCGAATCTGTACACATTCGCCATTCGCCACCCTTCTTAGGTGCAAGGACTGTGGGTACGGCACAGGGACTTAAGCTTTCTCTGATCAGCCCTTTGTCCAATAATTCCTGAACTTGCTTGCGTACCTCCTCATTGTCCTTTGGACTCATCCTGTACGCTGCCTTATTTGGTAAACTCGCTCCTGGTATAAAATCGATATGATGGCTGATGCTTCTTTTAGGAGGTAACTTATCAGGTAACTCCTCTGCTACAATATCATGAAACTCCTTTAACAACTCCTGTATTTCCTTAGGCAATTCTATCCTTTCTGAGCTCAGCAATACTGGCTTCATTCTCCTTGCAACTGCAAAATTTACTTCAGTTTCATCCATCTGTTTGATGAACTGTTTTCTTCCCAATAACAACGCCTTTGTCCCAATAGATTCTGCTGCATCTTCTTCTTTGATGGGCACTAATGTATGTTTAACCCCATCCTTCGTAAACTTGTAACAATTCGTCTTTCCGTCGTGTGTCACCCTTCGGTCATACTGCCAAGGTCTCCCAAGCAGTATGTGGCATACGTCCATGGGCATTACATCGCAGACCACTGTATCGTGGTACTTGCCAATGCGAAACTCCACCTCGCACTGCTCATCAACCAACAATTGGTGGCCTTTCTGTAGCCACGAAACCTTGTAAGGTGTGGGGTGTTTTAGTCGCTTTAACCCCAACTTATCTACCATCTCAGTGGCAACTAAGTTATCTGTACTCCCACTGTCGATTATTACTTTGCAGAACTTCCCGTGAGATTTACAAACCGTCCGAAACAGTTACTTTCTCTGAGTCGGTTCAGACACTTCTTTGGTTGGTTTCAGCAGAACTTTATTCAGGAGCAATGCCTCTCCTGTTTCTGCTACATCCTCCACTTCTCGTGGCTGTGTATCTGCCTCTTCTGGTTGAACCATATAGGTTCCTCTCTGACCTGTCTACTCTACTTCTAGGCATTCAAAGGATCGATGTCCCCACTTTTGACACCTGTAGCACTGGAAACCAGTTCCTCTTCCGCGGCCATTCCCTCTTCCACGCTGGTATGACCGACCTCCTCTAGTGCTGTCTCCCTTGTCAGCTGTCCCTGAAGTTCTCGAGCTACTGCCTTCTTCATTATTTGCAGTACTCTTTCCTCGTCCATAGGACTGTCCTCGTCCTCTACCACCTCCTTTTCCCCTCCTGTTATTTTGCTTTCTGTTAATCTTCTCCTCAGCTTTTACAGCACTCTGAAAAGCTTCCTCTATATTTCTGGGGGAAAGAATACTAATTTCATCTAGGATCTCCATCATCAATCCGTTAACGTACCGTGCTGTCTTTTCTGGAGTCTCGTCCGTGTAACCAGCACGTAAATTGACTCGGTAAAACTCTTCAGTGTATTCTTTAACAGTCATGCCTTTTTGTCTCAAACTCTGTACTCTCCGACACAAGTCAACCTGATAATCTTTAGGTAGAAACCTTCCCTTCAGTTTCGCTACCATTCTCTCCCAACTTCGTATGGGTGTCTTATTTAATCTTTTTCTGTCTGCCTGGACATTATCCCACCACAAGAGGGCATGTCCCTTCAACTTAGTAGCGGCGAACTTAACTTTCTTATCCTCCCTAATCTCTTCATTCTCAAAATATTTATCCAGTTCGCTAATCCAGTCTAACAGAATATCAGCAGACAGACTACCATCATAATTCGAAATTTCTGTCTTTGGTTTGCTGCTGGCCAACAGAATTGATCGCAGCAATCTAAGTTCAGGAGCTTCTTCATCCGAAGCCTCCGCAGCAGCTACTGTCTCTTCCTCACTCTCATCTCCCAACTCTGGGTCTCTTCGCCTACCCGCTTCTACTGCCTCCAAGCGAGCTGTGAGAACTCTAATCTGTTCTCTCAATCCTTCATCTCCTCCTCCTCTTCGTGCACCTCTGCCACGCCCTCGTCTTGGCGCTTGTACTTCTGCCATCTTCCCTTAACTAACAACTAATAAGATAAAATAAAAAAAACCTGGCTCTGATACCAATTGATGTGGCCCGTCCACGTGGCCCTGCCTCAACTCCGCTGTGCCTGGTACCTTTCGGATTTGGTGAATTGATTTGGTTTTTATTGCAAATCAGCTATGATTGATCCGCTCATTTACTGTCCTGTACTCGGTTGACCTACCCCTCGTACCTGGCCTCTCCTCCGTCCTACACCTTTCCGCCTCGGTTTAGGGTTAACCTTAATTCTCTGTTATGGTTTATTGTCGTTGCCTTTTCGCGCTTTGGTCATTTGTGCTGTGAACTTCGACGCTCTGCAACTGATTTTCTGGTTCGGCTCTGTGTTTGGAAAATACTTGTCTGTGTGTGGTCGTCTTTGATGATTTTCTGGTCGGAGGATGTGGTTTTCCACCGTAGTTCCGCTAGTACCTCTGTTACTCGGTTGCTGTGGTAAGTTTGCTCTGGTTCCGCGTCTCTGTCACTGGTTTTATCTCGAGTTTCTCTGTTAATTTGCTCCTTGGCTAAGCTTACTGGTATGTTGGTGAATACATGGTATTTGTCTGGTTATTTCACGTCTCGGCGTCCTTACTCTGCTCCAGAACAGCATGCATTCGAGGACATGTTACTCTCGGCCTCAACGCTCAACTCTTCCAACCTGTAAGTTAACTCTCCCTGTTATAATCTTGTTTTCGTTTATCGAATTTTCACTGACCTCTCGGGCTCCTCTGTTGTCAGGTGGGTGTTCTCGGCATCATGGCGTCCGCTCCCCTTTAGGTAAATAACTTTCTCATTTGTAACCCTTACTCATAACTACATTGTTCCATTTCTTTCTTGTTGTTTTGTTGAGGCTCGGCACTTAATAAGTCACAGTTTTGTTTTCTGGGTTTCCTTTCCAAAACCCTAACTCATGCGCTTGGTCCGTGGTTTGTTGCAGGTGGCGGCACTGTGGTTGTCTGCAATAATCGGTAGCCTCAATTCCCGGGTAGTTCTGAGTCTTTTCCGCTTGTCGTTTGTCCTGTTATTCCGTTTGCCTGTATGTAGAGATGATATCGGTCTTGTCGGAAAAGAAAAGGATTTCTTTTGTTCTTTTTGGCCTTACACAGCACTGTCTGTTTGCATTAGTTTATAGTAGGCTCGGCCTCTATAGGGTCTGTTACTGGTCTTCAATACGATGTATGGACTCGTTGTAAGTTTTTGTGGTCACGCTTGTTTCAAAGCGTAGGGGTCTCGGCCCTCGTCATATGGATGACTGTAACTAATTTATTTTGGTTCAGACCGACATGATAATATATATATATGCAACTGTTTATATTCGAATTTGATTTCAAATGTTTTTGGTTCGGTGCCTTACCCGGACTCGTTCGTTCGTTCCTTGTCTGGTTACTTGCTATAGTTTGCCTGCGTCCTATTCCATGATTCGTTAGCTGTCTTTGTTGCTTGTATGCGGTCGCTATATGCGCGGTGACTGGAAACTATTCCTTAAGCTTGTTTGCCTGCGTATGTACTTACCTGTGCAATTTTGTTTACATATATTCGACTATCGATTACAGTCCTTCGATACTGTTATTTTTTTAATCACAGTAATGTACAGGAAAATGTTTAAATTCTCAGAAGTAAAGTTTTACATAGAATATGAATTTACTCTGTCGTGCACAATAATTTCTAGAAGAGGAAAATGTAATATTCAGAGGAATGAAGTTCTTTCTGTAAAAGTAATGACAATACTTTTTCTGTTTTATTTTATTTTTTCGCTGCTGAACTGAACCCGTAATGCGATTGTTTCTGGTCTTTTGTTTCCCCCGAGGATTCGGTTGGTAACCAGTTCTCAACCGTTTACAAAATAGTTAAATAACCGAAATCATTCAGTTCTTGGTTGTACCTGACTCCTAACTATTCTAATACTGTCCCCACAAAGGTGACTGTGTACTTTATGTAAATAAACTAATTCTACTGGTTACAATAATCACTGACAGCTGTAAAATAAACTAGTTAAAATGAATTAACAGAGATTCTAAATACCTGTAGCTGATTCTGACAAAAGAAAGTAAAATTAAATTAAAAGTAATTGACAGTCTTGCTGTCCCCTGTCGATTTGCTTAGTCTCCTTAGTCTTTTTCTGAAACCTCATGTGTCCCGTTTCGGTCTCCACCCTGTCGTCCAGATGCTCCTGCATCATTCTCTCAAATAAAATATAATATGTCAATAATAACAAAGTTATAAAAATATAATGATATAGTTACAAAATAAAAACACATTAATATAAATAAGAATACTTACGATATTTTCTGCAATATCATTTATGATTTGTTTAGACATCCTTGTAGAATCTTCCACCATATCATACACCGACGTTGCAAAATGATATCTAATCTTATAATGTGACTTCATAAGTTTTGTAAGTATATAAACAACTTTAGAATCCGACATCAAACATATGTCTAGTACTTTTCCCAGCACCTCTTAACTTCTACCATCGTAAATCATACCAACATAGAGATATGTCTATATATCTTCTTTACTTTCTCTATATTTCATAAACCATGCAAATTTTGTATGCTCCAGTTGTGATTTATTCCAGTATGAAATCAACTTCTTTTCCTTTGAGGTGCCACTTTCTATATTTTTAGTAATTAGCTCAGGCCAAAATTGTTCAACAATATTTTTTGATGGTCCACCTGTAGCTCTAGATGATGTAATTGTTGTCTTTACTCCATAAAGATTCACAAAAACCTTCCTTGATGTCATTTTCTTGCAATCTATATATATATATATATATATATATATATATATATATATATTATATATAATATATATATAAATATATATAAAAAAAAACTAATATCTTAAGTAAAAAAAAAAAAAAACATTAAAAAACTAAAAAACACCAAAAACATGCATAGAAACCCATGTCAAGTGGGTTTTAGGTTCATCCAGTGTACCAAAGAAGAAATCTATTCCTTATATATATATATAAATATATATATATTATATATATATATATATATATATATTACATTTTCCCCCCAACCCTCTGCTTGCCAAGGGTCAATATGCCTCTGGTGGGTGCACCCACCTGGGGCACAACATCACCCTTCCTGCCAGGGAGTCTTTGTGTGGTCAGTGGGTGTGCCCCCTCAAGGCACAATTTCCCCTTTGAAGTCTCGCCCGGGGCACAACGAACCCCTGCCAAGGTTTAATGTGTCATTGGTGGATGCGCTTGCCTGGGGAATAATGTCCCCCTTCCTACCAAGGGGTTGTTGTGTTGTCCATGGGCATGCCTACTAGGGCGCAAATGCACCCTAGAAGGCTCGTCTAAGGCATAGTGCCCTCCTCCCTGTGAGGGTTGCACTTTGCCCTGGACAGGGTGCCCAATGGTAACACAATGCTAAGAATCAGCCCCCTCTTGCCATAGGGCTGATTTGGGTTGATTCTCATAATCGACCCCCTGCCTTCTAGGGGGTAGTTGTCCCTCGGGCGGGCACGCCATCACAAGGCACTGGAGGATCTTGTGCCTTGCGAGGGCATGCCCGCTCGCACAACAATGGGCGTGATGCATGCCCATTATACCACATATGGGCCCGTCTTGCCCACTAGTGACGCAACGACCCCCTAGTAGGGAGGGGCCCATTGGGAAAAGTTTCCCCATGTCATTTTGTTTTATTTTTTATTTTGGAAAATAAATATATTTTGTTAACAAAATGTTAAAAAAACAATTAATCGAATGGTTTTTTTGTCTGGTATCCTAGATTAGCCTAACGACCCAGCTGAAATGTCACTATTAATAAACCTGTTGAGGTTTAATACACACACTCCATGGGATTTGAACTTAAGTCTACGTAATTTGAACAACTTCCTAAATTTTGAATCAATAAATTGAGCTAACCCCCAAGACAGAAAATACATTAAAAAAATGATTTGTCGGGATATAACAAACTATTTTTCCCAAATTCCTCATTCTATGATCAAAGTAGAAGAGAAACTATCCTTTGAAATGTGAAAATCAACTCTTGAATGTGTTGTTGATGACAATGTGTGTGCTCCACAAAATTTCTCCAAGCATTTTAACTAAACCTCGAGAAGTCTTACTGTGATGTTAGGAATAGCGATAACGAAATTTATTATATAGAGAAAATTAAAAAATTGTTTTATCGCTTCTTGAATGTGGTATTATAAATAAAATTAGGTAAACTTAATATATAATTAATATTCTAATGATACACTAATTTATGTTACATGTGGGATAAAAGAAATAATAAAAATTAAAATAATTCAATTATCTGGTAAATGTTTTATAATTTAAGTAAATGATTTAGTTTAGTTTTGAACGAATGTATTAAAAAAAAATTGTGTTGAAAATTTGAATGGAAATTATGGTCAAAATTTTCAAGAGAAAATTCTTGTAGATATTTTTCAAATAAATACTAGAAGAAATATTTCGAGGGAAATACTCTAGACGAAATATTTGGAGGGAAAATTTTAGGCAAAATTTTTTGGGCAGAAATTTTTGGAGGGAAAATTTATTTCTTTAAGCTATATATTATCATCGGAGAGAGTTCATTTGTATCATTCAACATATTTTGTTTGAAGGCCATGGATTCTTCTGATCGTGAAATTTCTCTTTGTGAAGCATGAACATCTTCACTGCATAACATCTTTATTCATATTGATGAATATAACGAAAATTATTTCACTATAAATACAAAGTAAAATTTTCCACTTAGTCCTAATCCTAAGGAATATGAGGGCATCACTACCGAAGGGCAAGATGAGGAATTTCAAATAAATAGAGAGTCACATATTCTAGTTAGTTGTAATTCTATGGACTATGAGAGCAGTAGTGATGAAGGCTAGTAAGAAGAATTTCCAAAAAATTGATAGTTACATTTTCCACTTAGGTCTAATCCTAAGGACTACGAGGGTAGTAGTGATGAAGGGAACAATGAATAATTTTCGGTAAATAGAGAGTCACATTTTCCACTTAGTGCTAATCCTAAGGACAATGAGAGCGACAATGACGAATGATAGGATGAAGAATTTTGAGTAAATAGAGAGTCACATTTTCCACTTATTCCTAATCCTAAGGACAATGAGAGCAATATTGACGAAGGGTAGTATGAAAAATTTCTAGTAAATAAAGATTCACGTTTTTTTCTTAGTCCTAATCCTAAGGACTATGAGAGTAACCTTGGAAAAAAATAGGATGAAAAATTTCTAGTGAATAGAGAGTCAAATTTTCCACTTAGTCCTAATTTTAAGGACTATGATGGTAACATTGATGAAGGGTAGGATGAATATTATTAACAATATCCTCCAAGTCAGTATTTAAAAATTACAGACGATGGTAGTGAAAAGTTTCCTTCAACTGGGGATGGTAATGATGACTTTTCAAATAATGATGGTGATGGATTTCCTAACTATGTTCAAAATGATCATAGTGAGGATGATATTCCTCCTAATGATGATTAAAATTCTTATACAGAGGATGATGAAATGATGGAGACATTGCCAACAAATATTGTATCTAAGACTAGGAGTAGATCTTCTCGTATTAATCCAAGATGTTTTAGTTATACAAGGGGTAGAATAGAATATCTCACAAGAAAAAGTTGTATCAGGGATCTGATTTCAAGTGATTGTTGTCAAAAGGATTGCTTGAAATATATGGATTTCAAGTTTGCATTGGAGAAAATGAAGACATATTTGTCAATGAATAAAAGCATGCAAAATACGTACTTAGTGGGGTGCATTCAATCTACATTGTTAGGTTATGATTTATCATATTGGGTCTTTATTTCTTTGTAAAAAGTCTTTCAAAATGTTTTATTCAGTTAGTAATTGTAGTTGTCAAGAACCCAAGAAAATTTGGAGAAATATCCCACATTTTATTCAGAAGTACATCATAAATGAGAGTTTGGGCAATTAGAAAATACTAATATGTCATGGATGCAAGGCTTACTTTCAAACCATGGAAAGTGTATGCAAAATAGAGACACAATATATATTCCAAATAATTTCTCGAGACGGGAATTCTACAACTTTTACAATGAATATGAAAAAGGTGTTGAAGGAAATGGTAGTTTTATTACATATCAAGATTTTGTGAAGATATGGAGGAAATAATTCAACAATATGTATTAATAAGAAGACTAGGATGGGGGTTTGCAGTGCACATGATTCTCTTAAATAAAAAAGGGACAAATGTCAAGGGGCAGAAAGAGGTAAGCATAGATAACATTAATTTTTAAAATTGTATAGTCATCAACTATGAAAATGTATTTATTAATAGGTTTCTTCTATATTATGTGTAGATTCCACTTTCAAAGCAATTCAAGAGAATCGTGAACAACAAACAAGTGAAAGGAAAAAGTTGTAAAAGCATCAAAAGAAGTGTTATGATAATCCAAATAAATATTTCAGTTTGATAATTGATGGTATGGACTAGAAGAGAACACTTCTACCACATTTTGTTTACACACCGAAAAGTTTATAGGAGAAAATTTTTATTAAGTTTCACTTGGTCGGTTGTGTGGCGTACAATGGGAAAATGATTCCCAGGGTTTACTTCACAGCTCCAAATATTCATAATGATGAAAATTTGATAATAACCATAATTCATGATGTCTTTTCTCATTGGTCTCGTAATCTTTCTAAAATTTTGTCGCTACAATTGGACAACACTTGTCATGAAAAAAAAACAATTTTATTTTGGATATCTAAACATGCTTGTTGAATTGAGAATTTTTTGGAAGGTAAAGGTTGCTTTCCTTCTTCTTGGGTGTTGTCACTTTTTCTAGCACCTATAGTACAAGTGCTTCATGTGATGTAGAAGCTTCCTAGAGAAAGCCTTTGGGTTGATTGTAGACCAGTGCCTAAGACATATTAAGAGAGGAGTGCATGGGAAGATTATCAATGGGGCTTTCTTCTACATTGCAATTGTCACATAGTTTGAAAAAGATAATAAAGGGGGGGTTGGATCAATAGTCCTTCATCAAGGTGAACTCAAGAACATGCATGGATATAAATACTCAAGGGGTGAATCAGGCTGATCTTAGAGAGAAATGTATTGTTTTGGTGGCCAACGCACAACAATAAGCACCTTTAATATTGCCCTTGTAGTGATGCATAGCGCTAGAAACGAGACATAATCCTAAGAATCAATGTTTTGACATAAGTATGGAAGAATGAAGATGTGGAAAGGAAAAAACAATGAAGCACTAATTAAAGTCCCAAACTATATGCATCATGGGTACATTTATCACCAAACAAAAATTAGTAAACATGTGTATATTACAGGCACTGAAGGCTATTAAATAACACAAGTAAATTTGTAACTATGCAAGTACTTCTCAATACTTAGCAACAAACATACAACCATGAATAAGAGTGAAACTGACAACTTAATTACACTATTTGGGACGAAGAAAAAACATACATAAAGTGATATATCGAAGAGAAAAACATACTACACATTATTCTAATTTGAATCCCCAAAGAGTTTCATTAATGCTTAAAATGAGTCCAATTCACCATTCCATTACATTTCATAGTACATTAATACTTAACTCCTAAATCGTTATACATTTTGTTAAGTTACGAAAAAATATATTAATTTCCTTATTTTCGTTGGAAGTGTGAGTGAGTAGGAGGATCACATATAGAGAATGACGAAAAGAATCCAATCGAGAAAAAATGAAACCAAAATAAAATTCAACCATCTATATAATATTAATCTCTATTTTGAAATTCTATTGTTAATATAAAAACGGTGTAATGTAAATCTTCTACAAGTGTTTTGCATATTTTTTTAATGCTAACTTTATATAGGAATTAAAAAACATTTATAATAATAAAAAAGACTACTTAAGCTTATATCACCTTAATTAAACTTTGCAGATAAAAACAATAAATTTAATAAGAATGATTGATTCATCATGGTATCCAACATTTTAAATTTTGAGTTTATTTAGATGGTTGATTTACAGAATATTTAGTAATTAGAGACACCTAAGTAAGATCAATTATTTAACGAAACCTATGTCCATCTTGATTAAAAAATATTTAGCGAATCAGCAATCTAAATAAAAATCCGGAAGATCCGGGGGCTATGAACCGTATAATAAGGTGCCTGCGATTAGGCCAACCAAAAACAGCTGGACTTTGTCCAAATGCATGACAAGAAAGATGTGAAAATATAGATTCTTATACAACGGCTCGAATAAACATCGAAACGATGGCGTAGTGACATTGACATTGTTATTAGTGTGCAGCCTGCAAACAAAATCGTCGCGGTGGGTGCTTGTCGCATTATCAGATATCGGATTCGCAATATTACCATCAATTTGAGTAAGTTAATTCTTTCAATTTCAGGTAGTTGAGTTTTGGAATTGATTTAAAAATGATGTTATTTAAAAAGGGATTTATGTTTTGAAAAACTAAAATTAATATTGTTTCAATTTCAGGTAGTTGAGTTTTATACAATCTAAATTTCATATATATTAAAGTGTTGGAATTGATTTAAAAATGAAGTTATTAGATCATCAGATATAACAAAGGAGAGGAGTTTAGTAATAGGGTATTCATTATGAAGCTTATTATAATAGAATTTTCAAACATATCATTATTGTCTTACAGACTTTTCAAACATATGAAATAACGCACGAGTTTTGAAGTAATTGTCTTATCTGCGGGGAGCTTAAAGTCTAAGCCGAAATTCGTCGTTGGTTGGATGTGGGCTCATGCCTCAACGTATTACAAATCATACTGTAACAAAAGACTAATTGTGCATTGAACTTAACTCAAATTTGACTTTATTTGTTTTAAGGATAGCTATAGCTATGCATTTATATAATGCATAATTGTAATGTGGACTAATTGTGCATTGAACATAACTCAATTTTGAGCTTCGTTGTTTTAAGGGTAGCTCTAGCTATGCATTTATATAATGCATAATTGTAATGTGGCATTATTTTTAGTTTGAAAAAGTTATTGTGATAGATATTTTTAATGTGCTTATGTTATTTAGTAGTTTATGTGTGGAAGATTAATTGAGTATCACTAAATATGTTTAAGTTGTGGTTTATGAGGGTTAAGTATAGTTAATGATGGTTGATAATGATTCATTATGGTTGAGTATGATTGACTATTGTAACATGGTTGAGGATGGTTGAAGAGAGTTAACCATAGTTGACAACGGTTAATTATTGATAATAAGTGTTAACCATAGATGACGATTGTGATTATATTTGATCGCTCTTGAGCTATTTAACCACTATTGAGCTTGTTGAGTATATCTATTTTTTTGAAATCATAAAATAGTGTTTATTATGTGCACAATATTTCTAGATTAAAAATAATATTCCAAAGAAATAATAGTGTAAGAAGATTAAGGTAAAGTACAATATCACTAATCTATTAATTGCATGGAGTGGAGCTTTATAGTCCACTTTTTAAGTTGGGTCACTGAATTTTTTTTTGGGGAAAAATTCATAATATACGTATTACATGAAAAAATAAAGTAATGATTCATGTTTGTAGTTATAAGAACTTCATGTTTAAATTTAATTAATGAATATGATCGTAATCATTGGGGGAAACTCAATTGGGAATGGCCATAAAAATGAAGTGTTATGTTCAAGCAGGTTCGAGGTTCAAATCTCCCTTGTACTTACGAGTAGAAAAAATTGAGCATAGGTCCAACTCAGTTTCAAGTTCATAAAGTCACATCAAGTTTAATGCCTTACCCAACATATTTTATGTTGTTATCATAAACAACCCAACATATTTTATGTTGTTGTAATAAACAACCCAACATGTTTCATGTTGTTGTCATAAACATGGATATTTTAAAACTTAAGACACATGAACCTATTATACTCATTTTTTCTTGAAATAACTCAAAAGACCTAAAAATTTAACATAGGTACTTTTCGTCAAATGACCCTATAAAAACCCCTAAGTAAAACTAGTGAGAGAGAGAGGAGAGATTTTTATTTCTTAGAGAAAATTTACAACAATCAAATCAATACAATTTATTTCCCTTAGAAATGATGCCCAGGTTTCTTAGAATTTTGTGTTGCCTCAACTACTCGATTTTTGTGCCGAAACGACCTTGGAAACAATGCCCATTTGCTTACAAATTCTTGTTGTACATCTCTCAGAATTCATATCGAGAAACCTCTTAAAAAATGTGCCCATTTTTGTAGAACCTATGTATTAAGTGCATTGTACCAGCTCTTGATGTTCATGTCATTTGTTGTGCATTTAATTCTCAACAACACATCAAAATTTTTGTTATACCTACCTCGATTTGTATGTTTCTCCTAATGATTCATGCCTTTTATTATCTACTATACTTACTACTCTCTCTTTCTCTTTAGCTCAACTCCTGTTGTTGAACTTATGCCCTTGGTTTTCTTTCTCCTCTTTTCAAAATCTCATGAAAAATGAAGTGCCTCTTGACCCTCCCTTTCTCCTTTTATTTCTCGTCAATGAATAAAATTCCTAACCCTAGATCTCATTGACTGAGATTAAATCTCACCATATCAAGATCAGCAATCATGACTTAATCTCAGATTGGCTCCACTTAAATCACTTACGTGACCAAACTTTATTAAATCACACTCACTTGATAAAAAGTCACCTTTTATTCATTAAATATAAGAAGTCGCTTTCTAAATTTCTAAAATCACTTTATAAAGTAAAGTGTGTAGAGAGTGAAATATGCTCGGTCACTTCCACATGTTGGGCACTACCAATGCATAAATACCTTCTCGGCTACAAAAAAATAACATTGCAAAAGGGGTATACATAAGCACCTAGATCTTATAGTGGCAGTGATTGAAATAAACCTAGAGGTTATAACAGTAGTAGCTGGAATTGAACCTATGCCTCTCGAGTATGTAATCCACCTAATATTTATTGATAATTAAATTAAAATTCTTGAAACCCTATTCCAAAATAGACATGTAAGAATATATCTTTTTTACCATATAAATTAGTGTAGAAATTAACATACCAATTGACTTACGCTAATAAAACACCAACAAAATTTTTGTTTTTCAAGTATGATTAAACCATAGTTACCATATTTGACTAAATTTATAAAAAATACAAAATTATATGGGCTGAAGTAATAAAAGTTGATCTAGTACCAGCTAGAGACGTCAAGCTAATTTAATAACAGTTTCTCCTTCAGGAGATCATAAAAATATACTAAGAAAAATTTATGCATCGCTACTTAAGCTTTGTCAGAGCCTAATCAAAGGCACCAGTCAATAGGGAAAGCAAAACTAACCAGCACCTTTAGTAAAAACTCAATTACAAGTGGATTGCGTAAATTTTGAAACACCGGTCGGTAGGGAAAGCAAAACTAACCAGCACCTTTAGTAAAAACTCAATTACAAGTGGATTTCGTAAATTTTAAAACATATCGATGATTTTTTTTAAATATGCTCAAAAATATTTTTCATTTAAAATTGGTAAGTAACTATGGCTTAAAAGTTGAAAATAATTATATTATTTTGTATTAATGGAGAAAATGGTTACACAAGTTGTAACGTATCTCCCTAGTTTAGGATTAGCTCCTAGAGTTTAGGGGTTTGGTTGCAACTTCCTAATTCCTGGTGTTGTACTTAATGGTGTAATCTTTCATTCATGAATGGAGAGTGTACAAGAGTGATCTCTCTGTTCTGAGTGTAGTCTCCAGGTGCAGGCTTCACTTGTGAGCTACATCTCCTTCTTTTCCAATTCTATTCACATTTTATCTTGGTATCAGAGCTCAGATTGGGCGAGCTTGATCTTTTAACACCTTTGTGGCTGAAGTGCCTTTGTGGCCAGCTTGCCCTTGTGGAAGAATTGCCTATGTGGCTTGAGGTGCCTCTGTGGCCGTGTGTACACAAGAGCTTTGTGCTCAATTGAGCAGGTGGACTGCAGAACACTTGGCTCAGACTCAGAAGTTTTAATTTCTGAGTACAAGGGGGTTGGCGCATTTTTTTGCGCTGACATTCATGCCAAGAAGCGCAACTAGCGCGTCTGTTTGGCCATTAATCGCGCCACCGCGCCAAAATACCAGATAGAGGATCTGCGGGAAGCCTCATCTTCGTTTGACGATTTGCGAGGGGATCAAGTCGTAGAAGTTCTGGATCTATCCAGGGCAAGTAGATCAGATCAATTTTGATCAGATCAATTTCTTGGCTGTATTGAAAAATGGAAAATTTGCTCATCGGAGCGGGATTGATTTTGTAAATTTGCCAGATATTGTAGATCAGTGGCAGAAAAGTGACAGATAGACTTGACAGGTATCGATTTTTTTTTACTGTTGGGTAGATTCATTTTGTATATCTCATCAGAATGAGTAATACGATGGAATATTATCTTCACGAGTCTGGCAAACTCGATGGATCTAACTTCACGAACTGGAAATTTAAGATCCAGACCTTGCTTGAGGGTGCGAATGCTTGGCCCATAGTTACAGGCGATGAGCTGAGGTCGAACGTAGGGACACAGGAGCAAGAATGGGATAAACGAGAGAGCAAGGCGAAAGTTTTGTTGAAGATGTACGTGAAGGACAACATTATCCCACACATGAGAGACTGTAAAATGTCCACAGAGATCTGGATGACCATCAAAAATCTGTATCAGACCCAGAACACAAGTCGAATTATGGCACTTAAAAGAAAGTTATTTTCAATGAGGATGGATGAAAGTGAGACTGTTGCTGCATTTGTTGCACGAATTAAAGATGTGAAACACAGATTGGGGGACATCGGAGAGGTGGTGTCTCACTCTGATCTTGTCTCAATCACACTAAACAGGATGCGTGATGAATTTCAAATGTTCGTCACTAGATTGGCGGCAAGGGAGAAAGCACCCACGTTTGAAGATCTGATAGGGATCTTGCTCCTGATCTTGCGCTGATGGCGAAACGACGATCATTCAGAGCAAAGCAGCCACAACAGCAATCATAGCAGAAAGGAGTATCATTGCAGAAGAATCCACATAAAGGTATGCTTGCAAATAATCCTGTAAAGAAATGTTATTATTGTGGAAAGAAGGGTCATGTACAGAATGTATGCTTTAAGAAGCAGGCTGATAATGCAAAGATGAAGCAAGCAAGTGCAAAGCACAGAGGATACCTTGTTGAAGAAGATAAAGATTTCAGTCATGAATTTCGACTGTTCACAGTCGACTGTGACCTTTCAGCATCTAATGAGGATGATATTTGGTATGTCAATTCCAGAGCATCCTCTCACATGACAGGTAAAAAGGAATTTTTGGATAGTCTTGAAGAAAGTACATACGGATCAAAAATCTATTTAGGAGATGATAGTGGATACGAGATTAAAGTTTATTGGGTGATTCCAGTCAAGTTACCAAATGGAAAAATTAGTCACCTTAAAAATGTTTTATATGTACCTGGAATTAAGAAAAATCTGATATCTGTATCCATGATGACTGATCAAGATATGCAAGTCTAGTTCTTCAGGACTCATTGTGTGATAAAGGATTACAGGAAAGAAATAGTTGCAACAAGCATGCGCGTTGGAAGCCTATACAGATTGGATGTAAAGATTATATCAAAGTGAGCCATGGTTGCAGGAGGATCAACAACCGAACAACTCTGGCATCAGAGATTCGGTCACTTGAATTTGCAAGACCTCATGTTATTGCAGACGAAAGGTATGGTTGAGGGGCTCCCTATCCTTCGTAATATTAAGTTAAATTGTGATGGTTGTGCCTTAGGTAAAATGCATAGAGAACAGTTTCCTGTGCATGATAGGAGGAAGGAAACAGATATTTTAGAACTAGTGCACACTGATATATGCAAACCTATGTAGACAAGGTCGCTAGGTGGAGCGTATTATTTTTTGTTATTTACTAATGACTGCACTAGATACTCATGGGTTTATTTTCTGAGTAAGAAAAGTCAAACATTCTAGTGCTTTATAGAATTTAAAACCTTGGTGGAAAAACAGTTTGGTAAGAGTATAAAGATTCTCCGATCTGATCAAAGGGGAGAATACAAGCTAGGGGAATTCATGAAATTCTGCAAATCTCACGGGATCGTTTAGCAGTTTTCAGTGCCACAAACACCACAACAGAATAGAGTTGCAGAGCTCAAAAACAGAACCTTAGTGGAGTGCGCAAGGAGCATGTTACAAGGTATGGGTCTATCTAATATTTTTTGGGCAGAGGCTATTAGTATTGTTGTATATTTGAAGAACAAAAGTCCTACCAGGTATCTTGGCTCAAAACTCCTTTTGAAGCTCTATATGGATTCAAACCAGCAGTAAACCATCTAAGAGTATTTGGGTCAAAAGCATTTGCCCATATACCCAACGCTGATAGGAAGAAATTAGACCCTAAAGCAGTTAAATGCATCTTTGTTGGTTATGGCACAGAATTTAAAGCATATAAATTATTCAATCCTGAGTCTCGTAAGACATTTGCAAGCAGGGATGTAGTGTTTCTTGAACAGGTACAGGAAGGGAAAGATGACATTGGTGATGATTGGCACATTCCATTATTGATGGATGAAAATAGCGGGGATGAAAGAGAGCAGGAGCAAAAAGAAGAGCAAAAATAAGAATAGGAAGAAGGTGATAATACAAGCCCATTTAGAGTTGAAGAAAACAAATTTTAGGTAAGTCCCCTACCAAGGAGATCAGGTAGGAAGACTCAAAAACCATTAAAATTGAGAGACTATGCTTTGATGTCAAATGTTTTGAACATTGTAGAGCCCACTAATTACAAAGAAGCTAGTCAATTTAAGGAGTAGAGGGCTGCAATGCATGAATAGATAGAATCTATTCTTAGGAATGACACTTGGGATTTAGTTGAACTGCCTAAGAATAAAACACCCATAGGATGTAAATGGTTGTTTAAACCAAAAAAGAATGCAGATGGAAGTATAGAGAAATTAAAAGCTAGGTTGGTTGCAAAAGGATATTCACAACGGGAAGGTATAGACTTTGATGATACTTTTGCACCTGTAGAAAAGTTAAATACAATCAGAATGCTTATTGCTTTAGCTACTAAATATAATTGGGAGCTACACCATCTTAATGTTAAATCTGCATTTTTAAATGGTGAGTTAAAAGAGGAAATTTACTTAGTACAGTCAGAAGGGTTTGTAAAGCAGGGGAGGAACATCTTGTTTGCATATTGAAAAAGGCTTTATATGGCTTAAAGCAAGCAACCAGGTCTTGGTACGAAAAGGTTGATTCTTTCTTTTTAGAGTATGGCTTTCATAGAAGTTTAAATGACCCAAATTTGTATACCAAGTACAATAAGCAGGGGCGATTATTCTGATTTCTTTGTATGTAGATGACATGATTATAACAAGAGATGCAGATGATTTAATCAGAGGAATCAAAAGGCTTATGGCACAAGTTTTTGAGATGAAAGATCTCGGAAGCCTTCATTACTGTCTGGGACTAGAAGTATGTAGAGATACTGGGCAAACTTTTCTTACCCAAGGGAAGTATGCCAGAAATATGTTGGAAAAGTTTGGTATGGATCAGTGTAGATCAACAGCGACACCTTCGCAGCAGAATCTAAAGTTGTGCAGTGACGATGGCACTAAAGAGGTTGATGCTACAATGTACAGACAGTTGGTTGGCAGCTTGATATATCTCACAAAACCAAACCTGATTTGGCATACTCTGTTAGTGTGTTGAGCCAATTCATGTCAAAACCACTTGAAAGTCATTGGGTAGCAGCAAAAAGTGTGTTGAGGTATCTTTGTGGTACAGTTAACTATGGCATTTTATACACTGACGCATTTGATGTTATTCTAGTAGATTTTTCAGATTCAGACTGGTTAGGTAACTTGGATGATTGAAGGTCCATCACATGTTACGCATTCAACATAGGATTCAGGGTCATAGCATGGAGCAGCAAGAAGCAAAGTATTGTAGCCTTGTCTTCGTGTGAACCTGAGTATCAAGCATTGTGTGTAGCAACGTGTGAAGCGATCTGGTTGAGAAGGCTTCTCAATGATGCAGGAAAAGAACAGAATAATTCCACGTCCATCAAAAGCGACAACCAGAGCACCATTAAATTGGCATACAATCCAGTGTTTCATAAAAACACCAAACATATAGACACTTAGTTCCATTTTATTAGAGAGAAACTACAGTCAAAAGAAATTATTGTTGAATATTGTAAAACTTGTGACAATATGGCTGATATTCTTACAAAGCCTCTTGCACATGTGAAGTTTGAATTGTTTAGAGGGATGCTAGGAGTCCAGGACAACCCTTTCTCCATTAAGGGGGGGAGTTGAAAATAATTATATTATTTTGTATTAATGGAGAAAATGGTTACACAAGTTGTAACGTATCTCCCTACTTTAGGATTAGTTCCTAGAGTTTAGGGGTTTGGTTGCAACTTCCTAATTCCTGGTGTTGTACTTAATGATGTAATCTTTCATTCATGAACGGAGAGTGTACGAGAGAGATCTGTCTGTTCTGAGTGTAGTCTCCAGGTGTAGGCCTCACCTGTGAGCTACATCTCCTTCTTTTTCAATTCTCTTCACATTTTATCTTTAAACATATAAAATGGAACTAGAAATGTTTTTTCTTCCAAAGTAACCACCAACGTTATCAAGTACATTCGACAATTTATGAAAAAATTAGCACATGTTTGGACTGATGATGACTAGTCAACCACTACATCGGTTTTACTTATATGTTCATCCTTACAATGACTCGCATCAATATTTGGCTTTAAACCCACATTCAATATGTTCCCAAGACTGTAACTTGGGTACAATGCCTTTGAGTAAATATTTTCTCTGCTACATAAACCATTCTCAAAAGAATACAATGGATGTGGAAAAACATGCAAAACCTTACACACGACGTTCTACTCTTACTCCTGAATGATATTTGGTTGTTCCACTTGGAAGTAATGCTTCCATATGTGTTACATGTGTGTTACATGTGTATTAAAAGTTGTTAATTATTCTGAATTTCTAGGCTAGCTACTTTTAGTAAATCAAATCAATTTTTATTGGATCTAGTTAGTGCTCTATTCCTATATATGTAGCCATTATTTGATTAATTAAAAATAGTGTGATTTGTGTTTGTTATGTAACTATGTTTTCTTTCTCGTTTTCTATGTTGCTACCAAAGCAAGGTTGGGCTTGAATCCCCAATGGAAGGGGATCATGAAGATGGAAATTATGTGAGGATTGATACTTTGTACATAAATATAATTACATTAGATTAATGTGTGTTTATTGTTTATTCATATATGTCGATGTAATTCTTGTGGAATTATCAGTGCATTGAATTTTTGCTGAAGGCAAGCGGTGACACTTTCATTAGTTGTGGGTAGAAAAACAATGGAGGTCATTCATAACATTGTATCCATGAATATTCTTTCTATGTTCTCATTTATAAGCATTCAAATTACTTCCTTACGATTATTCAAATTGATGAGGAGATTCATTTTTTGCATGGATCATAACAGATACTTTCATTTTAAAAGAATGTTTGTGGTGTTGATAAAGAAATTTCCAGGCCCTCATGAGGAATCTAGAGCTTCAACTAATTTGAAAATTATCATTAAGGAGGCCTACAAGGAATTGATCTATCATATTGAAATTGAGACGCTACCAACTAAAGTAAGGAATCTAGATCTACAACTTGTTTTCCTAGAGATTAGTATTGCAACTTTTGTGGAATACAATATATGTCATTTGATTCTTGTCTTCTGGACATAAAGAAGAGTCCTTTCAGACAACATAGTTTTTCTTTATTTTAGATTGTAGGATGAGCAAGTTGTAACAATGTAAGTTATGAAACAAAAAATGTACTAAGCACCCATTTTCTGAGGGAGAAAAATAATCATCCGATTTTGAAAAGTGTTGATTCATAATAATTTTTTTTAGCATATTTTTCACACTTTAAATTTTTTATGTATCAAGGATTAACATTATTTTTAAAATGTTAGTGATTTTCATGTTGATTTTGAAAAGTGTTGATGCAACGTCAATTCCTTTTTTTCTAAGACATCTTTTTTGGCTTTAAATTTTCTAATGTATTAAGTGTGGATAGTTATTTTCTAAATTTAACATTTTTTTAAATAATCATCTTCTTCTTCTACCATGACATATTTTTTTGTTTTTTGTTTTTTTTTTCCCTTGGTTGGTATTTTTTTCTTTTTCTTTTCATTTTTTTTAGTGAGATATTTGTTCTTTTGCATAGTTAAAAAAAGGGTCGATATTTTAATGTTTAGATCTCTATATATTTATATATCATTAATGAATATTTAATTCACATCAAAGAATTGTCACTAACAAAACAATAATTTTTAACTGTTGACATAAAACTACACATTTTGAATATAGATATAACAAATAGAATACACATTTTGAGACTTTTTTGCTAAAAATGACATGTTAAATAAACAATTTTTATAGGAAAACATTAACTAAAAGAGTTTAAAAATAACAATTTTGATGAATTTCATGCCAAAAGATAATAATAATCACATTTTTTTTTTCAAAAAATAATGATTCACATAAAAGTTAAAGATAATTCACATAATATAAATATTAAACATATAACAACAATAATTGAATGCTTATTCTTCTCTTAACATTCCAAAGTCAAAACATTACAAATATAACTAATTAATAGTTACAAAAAATGAGCTTGATTTTCAATCATAACTTAAATTTAATCCATAATATAACTTAATCCATATTCTTCATTTTGTAGAGTTTTACATTGTTTTCTTCCATAATATTTTCTGCTTTAGTTTGACCATTTTCCTTTTCTGATGGATCTTTGATGTCAATGAATCTCCCATTGTATGCCTTTCCAATCATTACATCTAATGGTGGTTGAGGTTTCTTTGCCTTTTTTGTCACATGTGATTCATTCAAATACCCTTTCTAAAACCAAATTCTTGCATTTCATGTGGAGGAAATTGAAGAACATTAATTCTTTAGCGAATAAATTTGCACTTTACTGGGCCGTTTTTAATGGAAATGAAATTTCTTCCTTTTTGTAGGAAATATGCTAATGTTGTACCTAATCATAAAATACAAAAGAAATAATTAAGTAAATTAGTATAAACACATAAAAATTAAAAAGAAAATATTGAAAATCAATTTTATATAATAAAACTTTCCTAAGCCTAAGAATAAATCCAAAACCCAAACTTCTTCATTTGAACATAGATCTATAAGATAGTTAATCAATGACTGTGGTTTTTGATAAAAGTTAACTATATCTCCTTTTGCTTCTTTATCTTGATATGCTAATTTTTTTACAATAGCATCATGAACTAGTACTTCACTATGACTCTTTCCATCTACCCAATCAGAAGCATAGGCTTGTAGTTATCATCTTTTGTTTGAAAATCAACATGGATGAACTCACAATCACTTATAATTGGTTGATCTCTGCAACCAATAAGATTTTAATTTTTCTTGTAACATGAAATAGTAAAAGTGCAATTAACTTGTACATACATGATTCTTTTAACATTAATCAAACAAAAAATTTCAACTTCTTACCATGTAACATGCATCTTTGAGTTTTATTTTCCTTTGAATCTTGTTAATAACATTGAAAATTGTGTTTCTCAATGAAATTTCACAAACATCCAAAATGATGTTGTTGTGACTTCTAGAAATTCAGCAACTACTTTACTAAAATCTTGATAAGTATAAGTGTCACTATCATATTCAATGTTTGGGATATTTAAACCATGAGGAATATCTACAATAACTATGGAATAATCTCTTATAGGTATGATTTTTGTAATGTCTTCACAATCACCTTGTATTATCTGATATTGGTGTGGGTTTTAAACCCGCACAGAAATTACCTGCATACGAATTCTAAAACATATAAAATAAACAATGTGAGAGAATAACACATAAAACACATATACACAGAAATTTTCCCCTGGATCCCAAATCAAGGACTACCAGCTTGATTTTTCATTATGTTCCTTTCAATGTTACAATACATATTTATACATGTCGAAGCATCCAATACCAAGGACAAAAAACCATTGCATCCAAAACCATAGACGAAAACCATCGCGTCCAAAACCATGTGCGAAAAATCAAGGCACAAAACCATAGGTAGTCCCGCCCAACCTATTAAAAAAAATTTTTTTGGTTGCTACCCAAAATCCATAAGAGTGGAGTACCCGCACCCCTCAAACCCCCTGTGACCCCCTCCCTCCCCCCCTGCTACGCAATGACAACAACAAAGGGGGGGCTCTACCCCCCTTCTAACCCCCCAGTTAACTACGTGGGCTATTCGTGGAAAGAATATAACACAACCCAACAACTAAATAGAATGGAACCCATTCAAAATGTAATGAGTAAGACTAGGATCAAGTTCAACATTTCTATGACACTACTTTCTCAGTCTTTCCATCTGGATTTTTGCAATAAATCTTCTGAAACTATCCAGTGTCCATTTGCATACTTCTTCATATTTAATGAAATAAGCAAGTGTATGTATAAGTTATAAAACAAAATTACTATATATATCAATAAAAATGAATGTATAAATCAACTTATCTTTTTAAATGCAAGATAACAATATTTTAGTGTTGATGTAGAACTTGAATCTCGATAGTTGTGTACAACATCATTCCAACTATGTGCATTCAACAATTTAACCAATTGTTCTTGTATTCTCATATAAACCATGTGACAGAATAAATAAAGTTAAAACATTAATATAATGATATCTATAAAAAATAATACTGACGACAATATGCTATATTTCAAAGAAACTTATAATCTAGAAATAAGTGAAAATAGTTCAACAAAATTACTTTTGAAATTCCTCACACATTTCGTCCAATGATAATTCACTTGACTTCAAACAAGATAATATTTTTTTGAAAATCTTTTCATCCTTCACTCCTTTTAATGCTCTCCAAGGTGTGATAGTCATATCTTCCGGAAGGAGCTTCATTTGAAGGCCTAATTTACTGTTGGTACATTTCAATGGTTTATAATTTTTTACCTTACAGTTTTTTATGCCAACGTCCTCCCACATGTTGAAAATATCATTAATAAATTGCCATATCTCTATAGTTCTACATGCCAAATGGAAAATGTAATCCACACCTTTAAATATTTCATAATTTACTTTTCCATCTTTTTAATTGATTTTTTCCTCAATTTGATAACGTATTTCCATACATCATTCCTCTCGAAAGGCTAGACAAACCTTTGTCTTATTCCAACACACTTTTCTTCAAATTCATTATGAATAAATGTGACCATTTGGATAAAAGTCATACACATCCTATCCTCATTATTTTTATTATGATCCCATGCCAGTAACTTTTCTTTTATATCTATTAATCCAACATAAATGATACATTTCATTGTTTCAAAACAAAGGGTGTTTGGGATATTCCCCAGTCAATTTTCTTTGAGCTTCTACAGAATGATTCCCCCCAAGTACATAATATTTTTATTCAAAACATCTTGACTTGTCAAATGATTCCTTGTTGGGAACTTGAATTGGATCAACATGAAGCACATAATAAACCACATGAGCATATGGATTTTACCTCATCAATTGTTTTAAGTTGTAAATATGAAGGTGGTGTAGATTTCTAATTTCATATTAAAATTATCCTTCATTTGGCTTATATATTCGGCTGACATTAAGTTGAAATGTACGAACACCGTCAATTAAGTTTTTCTTCATCAACTAATGTCAAATGGAATTTTATTTTGTTTTAATAATGTCATGCTCTAAATCGGCTCCTAGTATAATGACTTTCGTGCTTCCTTTTGAGTTTTCACTAGGATCTTTACTAATGGCTATGATTTTTTCAGAATGATCAACTTTTATTTTCTTCCTCCTATTGGTTATCATATTTTATTCTACATAAGAAATATCCTCATCATCAACTAAAAGCGAGACATTCTAGGAAACTTTCGTTTTTGGTCTTTAATGGTTCTTCTCCTTTCCCATATGAGTTGTAATCTCATCCTCAATAATGAAAACATATTCTTTAGCTTCAAATTCAACTTCAAATTCCTCATCTTTGAAGGTAACATGTCTAGGTTGACTAGATTGATACACTATAGGCATCCTTTGTTGATCCCTTATATGTAGTCTTGTAGCATCATGAAGTACCTTTTTTTGCTTGTTTCTCGTATCTTCTTCTGACCCTAAGTGGAAACTGCCAAGAGCATTCATAATATCTCACACTAAAAAATAAATTCCCCACAACATAATTGAAAGACCCTCCACAAAATTCTCTCAAATAAAATATAATATGTCAATAATAACAAAGTTATAAAAAATATAATTATATAGTTACAAAATAAAAACACATTAATATAAATAAGAATACTTACGATATTTTGTGCAATATCATTTATGATTTGCTTAGACATCCTTGTAGAATCTTCCACCATATCATACACCGACATTTCAAAATGATATCTAATCTTATAATGTGACTTCATAAGTTTTGTAAGTATATAAACAACTTTAGAATCCGACATCAAACATATGTCTAGTACTTTTCCCAGCACCTCTTAACTTCCACCATCGTAAATCATACCAACATACAGATATATTTGTATATCTTCTTGACCTTCTCTATATTTTACAGACCATGCAAATTTTGTACGCTCCACTTGTGATTTATTCCAATATGAAATCAACTTCTTTTCCTTTGAGGTGCCACTTGCTATATTTTTAGTAATTAGCTCAGGCCAGAATTGTTCAACAATATTTTTTGATGGTCCACCTGTAGCTCTAGATGATGTAATTGTTGTCTTTACTCCAGAAAGATTCACAAAAACTTTCCTTGATGTCATTTTCTTGAAATATATATATATATATAATATATTATTAATTAGAAAAAAAACAATATCTTAAGTAAAAAAAAAGAAAAAAAAACATAAAAACAAAAAAACACAAAAACATGCATAGAAACCCCAATTGTCAAATGGGTTTTTAGGTTCATCCAGCGTACCAAAGAAGAAATTATTCCTTATATATATATATATATATATTAATATATATATATATATATAATATATATAATATATATATATAATATATATATTATATATTATATATATATATTTTCCCCCAAACCCTCTGCTTGCCAAGGGTCAATATGCCTCTGGTGGGTGCACCCACCCAGGGCACAACGAACCCCTGCCAGGGTTTAATGTTTCATCAGTGGGTGTGCTTGCCTGGGGAATAATGTCCCCCTTCCTACCAAAGGGTTGTTGTGTTGTCCGTGGGCATGCCTACTAGGGCACAAATGCACCCTAGAAGGCTCGTCTAAGGCACAACGCCCCCCTCCCTGCGAGGGTTACAGTTTTCCCTAGACAGGCTGCCCAATGGTAACACAATGCTAAGAATCAGTCCCCTCTTGCCATAGGGCTGATTTGGGTTGATTCCCATAGTCGACTCCCTGCCTTCTAGGGGGTAGTTGTCTCGCGGGCGGGCACGCCATCACAAGGCATTGGAGGATCTTATGCCTTGGGAGGGCATGCCCGCTCGCAAAATGATGGGTGTGATGCACGCCCGTTATACCACATATGGGCCCGTCCCGCCCACTAGTGACACAACAACCCCTTAGTAGGGAGGGGCTCGTTGGGCAAGGTTTCCCCATGTCATTTTGTTTTATTTTTTATTTTGGAAAATAACTATATTTCGTTAACAAAATGCTAAAAAAACAATTAATGGAATGGGTTTTTTGTCTGGTGTCCTAGATTAGCCTAACGACCCAGCTGAAATGTCACTATTAGTAAACCTATTGGGGTTTAATACACACACTCTATGGGATTTGAACTTAAGCCTACGTAATTTAAACAATTTCCTAAATTTTGAATCAATAAATTGAGCTACCCCCCAAGACAGAAAATAAATTTAAAAAAATGATTTGTCGGGATATAACAGACTATTTTTCCCAAATTCCTCATTCAATGGTCAAAGTAGAAGAGAAACTAACCTTTGAAATGTGAAAGTCAACTCTTGAGTGTGTTGTCGATGACAATGTGTGTGCTCCACAAAATTTCTCCAAGCATTTTAACAAAACCTCGAGAAGTCTTACTATGATGTTAGGAATAGCGATAATGAAATTTATTATATAGAGAAAATTATGGAATTGTTTTATCGCTTCTTGAATGTGGTATTATAAATAAAATTAGGTAAACTTAATATATAGTTAATATTCTAATTATACACTAATTTATGTTACATGTGGGATAAAAAAATGAAAAAAATTAAAATAATTCAATTATCTGGTAAATGTTTTATAATTTAAGTAAATGATTTAGTTTAGTTTTGAACAAATGTATTAAAAAAAATTTGTGTGGAAAATTTGAATGGAAATTATGGTCAAAATTTTCAAGAAAAAATTCTTGTAGATATTTTTCACATAAATACTAGAAGAAATATTTCGAGGGAAATAATCTAGACAAAATATTTGGAGGGAAAATTTTCGGCAAAATTTTTTGGGTGGAAACTTTTGGAGGGAAATTTTATTTCTTTAAGCTATATATTATCATTGGAGAGAGTTAATTTGTATCATTCAACATATTTTGTTTGAAGGCCATGGATTCTTCTGATAGTGAAGTTTCTCTTTGTGAAGCATGAACATCTTCACCGCATAACATCTTTATTCATATTGATGAATATAACGAAAATTATTTCACTATAAATATAGCGTAAAAGTTTCCACTTAGTCCTAATCCTAAGGAATATGAGGGCATCACTTCCGAATGGCAAGATGAGGAATTTCAAATAAATAGAGAGTCACATATTCCAGTTAGTCTGAGTTCTATGGACTATGAGAGCAGTAGTGATGATGGCTAGTATGAAGAATTTCCAAAAAATTGATAGTTACATTTTCCACTTAGGTCTAATCCTAAGGACTATGAGGGTAGTAGTGATGAAGGGAAAAATGAATAATTTTCAGTAAATAGAGAGTCACATTTTCCACTTAGTGCTAATCCTAAGGACAATGAGAGCGACAATGACGAATGATAGGATGAAGAATTTTTAGTAAATAGAGAGTCACATTTTCCACTTAGTCCTAATCCTAAGAACAATGAGAGCAACAACGATGAAGGGTAGTATGAAAAATTTCTAGTAAATAAATATTCACATTTTTTACTTAGTCCTAATCCTCAGGACTATGAGAGCAACCTTGGAAAAAAATAGGATGAAGAATTTCTAGTGAATAAAGAGTCAAATTTTCCACTTAGTCCTAATTTTAAGGACTATGATGGCAACACTGATGAAGGGTAGGATAAATATTATTAACAATATCGTCCAAATCAGTATTTCAAAATTACAGATGACGGTAGTGAAACGTTTCCTTCAACTGAGGATGGTAATGATGAGTTTTCAAATAATGATGGTGATGGATTTCCTAACTATGTTCAAAATGATCATAGTGAGGATGATATTCCTCCTAATGATGATTAAAATTCTTATACAGAGGATGATGAAATGATGGAGACATTGCCAACAAATAGTGTATCTAAGACTAGGAATAGACCTTCTCGTATTAAGCCAAGATGTTCTAGTTATAGAAGGGGTAGAGTAGAATATCTCACAAGAAAAAGTTCTATCAGGGATCTGATTTGAAGTGATCGTTGTTAAAAGGATTGCTTGAAATATATGGATTTCAAGTTTGCACTGGAGAAAATGAAGAGATATTTGTCAATGAATAAAATCATGCAAAATACGTACTTAGTGGGGTGCATTCAATCTACATTGTTAGGTTATGATTATCATATTGGGTCTTTAGTTCTTTGTAGAAAGTCTTTCAAAATGTTTTATTCAATTAGTAATTTGCAGTTTTCAAGAATCCAAGAAAATTTGGAGAAATATCCCACATTTTATTCAGAAGTACATCATAAATGAGAGTTTGGTCCATTAGAAAATACTAATATGTCATGGATGCAAGGCTTAGTTTCAAACCATGGAAAGTGTATGCAAAATAGAGAGACAATATATATTCCAAATAATTTCTCGAGACGAGAATTCTACAACTTTTACAAAGAATATGAAAAATGTGTTGAAGGAAATGGTAGTTTTATTACATATCAATATTTTGTGAAGATATGGAGGAAATAATTCAACAATGTATGTATTCCTAAGAAGACTAGAATGGGGGTTTGCAGTGCATGTGATTCTCTTAAATAAAAAAGGGACAAATGTCAAGGGGCAGAAAGAGGTAATCATACATAACATTAATTTTTAAAATTGTATAGTCATCAACTATGAAAATGTATTTATTAATAGGTTTCTTCTATATTATGTGTAGATTCCATTTTCAAAGCAATTCAAGAGAATTGTGAACAACAAACAAGTGAAAGGAAAAATTTGTACAAGCATCAAAAGAAGTGTTATGATAATCCAAATAGATATTTCAGTTTGATAATTGATGGTATGGACCAGAAGAGAACACTTCTACCACATTTTGTTTACACACCGAAAAATTTATAGGAGAAAATTTTTATTAAGTTTCACTTGGTCGGTTGTGTGGCCTACAATGGGAAAATGATTCCAAGGGTTTACTTCACAGCTCCAAATATTCATAATGATGAAAATTTGACAATAACCATAATTCATGATGTTTTTTCTCATTGGTCTCGTAATCTTTCTAAAATTTTGTCGCTACAATTGGACAACACTTGTCATGAAAAAAAACAATTTTATTTTTGATATCTACACATGCTTGCTGAATTGAGAATTTTTTGGAAGGTAAAGGTTGATTTCCTTCTTCTTGGGTATTGTCACTTTTTCTAGCACCTATAGCACAAGTGCTTCAAGTGATATAGAAGCTTCCTAGAGAAAGCCTTTGGGTTGATTGTAGACCAGTGCCTAAGACATATTACGAGAGGAGTGCATGGGAAGATTATCAATGGGGCTTTCTTCTGCATTGCAATTGTCACGTAGTTTGAAAAATATAATAAAGGGGGGCTTGGATCAATAGTCCTTCATCAAGGTGAACTCAAGAAAATGCATGGATATAAATACTCAAGGGGTGAATCATGATGATCTTAAAGATAAATGTATTGTTTTGGTGGCCAACGCACAACAATAGGCACCTTTAATATTTCCCTTGTAGTGATGCATAGGGCTAGAAACGAGACATAATCCTAAGAATCAATGTTTTGACATAAGTATGGAAGAATGAAGATGTGGAAAGGAAAAAACAATGAAGCACTAATTAAGGTCCCAAACTATATGCATCATGGGTACATTTATCACCAAACAAAAATTAGTAAACATGTGTATATTACAGGCACTAAAGGCTATTAAATAACATAAGTAAATTTGTAACTACGCAAGTACTTCTCAATACTTAGCAACAAACATACAACCATGAACAAGAGTGAAACTGACAGCTTAATTACACTATTTGAGAGGGAGAAAGAACATACATGAAGTGATATATCGAGGAGAAAAGCATACTACATAGTATTCTAATTTGAATCACCAAAGAGTTTCATTAATGCTTAAAATGAGTCCAATTCACCATTCCATTACATTTAACAGTACATAGCACAAGTCCCTCATGAACTGGCCAATAGAACCAAAAGAGGAATCATATAATTTTGAACCCCTCGGGTGTAGAATTCCAAAACATCTATTAAGTGTTTCTTCCCTCTTTTGATAGGAGAGGGAGAGATTTAAAAACTAGTTACGAAATATTTCAACCAATGCTCCAGTTGTCTGATCGACTAGCTGTCTCTGTGTGTGATAGCTCGACTACCCAAATGATTAACAATAGGATTTGATTCCTTTCTTGAAATAAAAAAAATTATAGAATAAAAGAGGAAAAAGGAAAACTGAATGATGAACAGAGGAATTATAATCTCTGCTTAGGCCATGTCTTTGCCTCAACGTGCCTCTCATGCAACTCGTTTGGTTCCCATCGCTTTTGCCTTAGAGACTTAATTTCCCACTCATTAGAGTCAAGGGAAATCACCAATGATGGTCATAGTGATGTTCTAAACATAGGTGCAAACTAGTTTGATATGTTAGCAACTGTATCATCCTACCGGAGCATGACAGGCCTCATAAATCAACCAAAGTGTCATATCGAGGATTATGCCTGTTGCAGTCTTAATACATAACAAATTTATGAGGCAATGATATTTGATTTACTTAAGCCCCCTTTTCTTTGAGCTCTTATTTCATTACTTCACATAAGTGAAAGGGTTGTGACCATTAGCTTAGTCTTCTGGGGTTGACAATTTTTATTTGTTGTTTGAGGGTTGTTTTCCCATGTTAACTGCTTAGCGCCTTAACTCTTACGATCATGTTCCCTACATCGGAGCTCCTCTACATCAGAGGTTTCCAATTGGGGATTTTACATTGGAGCTGTGACAAGCTTTCAATTTCTTATTGCGATAGGCCTTTGGTACTTGGCCTCTAAGTCTGCCTTGGTCCCTCATGCCCTTTGTGATTGTGGGGCTAACCCCAATATCAGAGCCCCCTAATTAGAGGCCTTCAATTAGAGGTTTTCCTTTTGCCAGTGTTACAAAATGTAGATTAGCGACCTCTGACAATGACATCAACATTGCCACATGGCACGTTGTGAATGGTAAGACGTGTCACCCTGTTTTGGCCTCTTATTACCGCTCAAAATGTGGAATTTTCCTGCCACATATCCGTCATACCGCCACATCATGATGACATTAGATGCCATGTGGATTTATCGGGACTAATGGTATTTTTCTAGGTGGCCCTCTAGAGGAGAGACAAAATGCCTTCCCTCTCTTCTTTTGTGACTAGATTCCTTCGTTATATGATTCTATGCATTCTCTCGAAAGTTTACACTATCGTCATTTTTTGCCACGATTACTTTATATTGATCGCTCTCTGATTGTCGATTGTCAATTTGCGACATGTCTGGCACTATTGCGATCGTCGATCATCAATTCACCCTAGACCTCTGATATTGTAATCGGCGATGTGTTAGGACCTCTAATTTTGTGATCGTCGATGTGTTAGGACCTCTAATTTTGCGATCGTCAATGTGCCATACTTCCTGATCCTCTGATATTTTGATCGCTGATGTGTCGTGACCTTCGAGATTGTGATCACTGATGTTCCATACAACCTGATCCTCTGATATTGTGATCATTGATGTGTTGGAACCTTTGATAGGTTCTTCCTTCTTCCTTTCAAAGGTGACAAAACCCTCAACTTCAATAGGCCATATCTTTTGATCTAGAAGTCTATTTTTGGACTTTCAGATACCATTGGAAAGGTTGTTCAGAGAAATTTCCTATGGAGAGGGTATGATTTAGCTTTAAGTTATTTTGTAGCTTGGAAGTTGGCTGCAAACATTTATTCTCTTTAGCACTTTGGACAACTAAAAACACATTTTACAGTGAGTGACAACATTGGCTCCAACTAGGGAAAATGCCTTGTCGGAAAGGTGTTGAGAACCCGCATACCAGTAACCTTCACATTTGGGCATGGAGTCAAAAATATAATGAACCTATACAACCAGAAAATCTCCATGGAACTTTATTAGTAGTGAGCCCTTTCATCATCAATTTGAAATGAAGAAATATAAATTCTAATAACTGGAAATTAAATGCTCAACCAGTGAGCTTAGATATATAAAAATCGTTATGTATAAGGCTCAATTACCCAAGTGAAGTCAACCTTCCAGTGATACCATCTTAACATCAGGGTATTGGACCTTATGTCATATTTATTTAAAAATTCAACAATTAAAACAGTCGTGTACCACATAAAATCTTTGGACAAAAATTTTGGTATGTGCCCCCAACTTGGTAGTTGATGATCAAATCTTTTAATCTCCACCATGAACCTTCTAATTGGGACATGCTCCTGAAAATCAGTGATTAAAATGTTTATGAACCCCATACGAGCTTCAGACTAAAATTTTGACACACCTTCGAATACAAGTATATTGTGGCAGACCGAAGAAAGATACCATGTAATTAGCTATTGGATCATGGAATTGATGAGAAAAATTTATATCTCTCTTGCTTTCTTGAACAGTTTCCTGGGAGGAATCCTTGTGCAACAGGAAGAAACAAACGTTTCTTGGCTCTTCAACTGTGGGCTCTTCTTTGAAAAAAAAAATCATTGGAAACCCTCTCTCCACTTGTTTGTAAGTAGATCCCTTTGACAATATGCGACAATCTCATCCTACTGAGAATCATATGAATCATAATCAAAGGAGGTTCCTGAACTTGTTCTGTAGGTGAAGGATGTGAATCGTAAACTGGAGTCTCTTCTTTCTGTGCATCTTACCATGGCTGGGACTATTGTAGTTTTGGATCGCTCGACCTCCCATTGGATTCATACTCATCATAAGAAGGAGACTAATAAAATTCGGTGGAATAACATATGTGAGGGTCTATTTTTAGCTCGATGATGTTTCCTTCTTTACTTTCTTGATCACTGGGCAATGCTTCTTGATGTGATTAGATATATTTTTGGAATGGAGTGTCACAAACATCTTCAGCAACATCATTAACCTCTAGAATATTTCCAACTTTAAAATGAGCACAATATTCTTCAAACAGAGCATTCGATGGAAATTATCTTTTGCAATAATGATTGAATGCTATATGAAAAGTTTTTAATTCCACGAGGTATTGCTCTGTACCAAACTCTAAATTCTTCTTCTAAAGTGCACATGAAAAATTTCATTCACGCATATTAAAAAATAATACCCTCCTATTCCATGCATTCATGAAAATCCTTAAGGTGTTGGTTTGGTCTTCTATCTGTGTCTCCGTTGAATCTAGACAAATAGGTATTCCATTCATGAAATGAAGGGACATGATTGGGATAACAAACAAAAGAAAAATCAAGTGGGGCAAATTTGTTGGCCATGAATGCAGGAATGGCCATTTTGATAACCCCTTTAGGTGAGTGATCTAAAGTTTAGATGTAGGGGAAGGGGGCTTGGATCAATAGTCCTTTATCAAGGTGAACTCAATAAAATACATGGATCTAGATACTCAGGGGGTCAATGGGGATGATCTCAGAGAGAAATGTCTGGTTCTGGTGGATGACACACAACAATAGGCAGCTTTAATACTGGCCTTGAGGTAAAATGAAGAGGAGGAAAGAGAGGATGGAATTCAATGCATAGGGCTAGAAACAAGATGAAATCCTAAACAACAATGTTCCAGTAGAGGTATGGAAGACTGAAGAGATGGAAAGGAAGAAACAATCAAGCACTAGTTAAGGTCCCAAACTATGTGCATCATGGACGCATTTATCACTGAACATCAATTAGTAAATATGTGCACATTACTTGTATTGTAGGCTATCAAATAACACAAGTAAATATGTAACTATGTAGGTACTTCTTACTACTTAGAAAAAAACTTACAACCATGAATAAAATTTAAACTGATACCTTCATTACACTATTTGAGATAGAGAAAGAAGATACATGAAGTGATATACATAGGAGAAACACATACTACACATTTATTTGATTGGAACAACCAAAGAGTTTCATTAATCCTCAAAATGAGTCCAACTAACCAGTCCATTGCATTTAGCAATACATAGCTCAAGTCCCTCATGAACAGACAAATAGAACAAAAAGTGGAACCATAGAATTTTGGATCCCTCAGGTGTAATATTCGGGAAACTCTATTAAGTGTTTCTTCCCTTTTTTTTTATAACGACATGGAGAGCTTTGAAAATCAATTATAAGATATCTCAGGAAAAGCTCCATCTATCTGATTGACTAGCTGTCTTGACCTGTGATAGATTGGTTGCCCAAATGATTACCAATAATATTTGATTCCTTTCTTGAAATACAAAAATTACAAAATAAGAGAAGAAAAAGGACAACTGAATGATGAAAACAAGTGATATCTCTACCTCAACGTTCCTCTCTTGTTTCTCGCCCAGTTCCCATCGCTTTTGCCTTAACTACTTAATTTCCCACTCACTAGAGTTGGGAGCGATCACCAGTGACCATCATGGCAATGTTCTAAACATAGGTGCCAAATCATCTTATCTGTTAGCAAATGTATCATGCTACTGAAGCATGAAAATCCTCATAAATCAACCAAAGTGTAATATCAATGATTATGTTTGTCGTAGTCTTAATATGTAACAACTTAACGAGGCAGTGATCTCCAATCCTTTTACGCCCCCTTTTCTTCGAGCCCTTCTTGCATTACTTCACATAAGAGCAAGGGTTGTGACCATTAGCTTACTCTTCTAGGGCTGAGGCTTTTTATTTGTTGTTCGAGGGTTCTTTTCCTGTGTTAATTGCTTAGCACCTTAAGTCTTACAACCACGCGCCCTATATTAGAGCTCCTTTACATCGAAGGTTTCCAGTCGGGGCTTTTACATTTGAGTTGTGACATGCTTGCAATCTCTGATTATGATAGGCCTTTGGTACTCAGCCTCTAGCTCCGCATTTGGTCCCTCTTTCCCTTTGTGGCCATGGGGATAGCCCCTCAAATGGAAGTATTCAATTAGAGGTTTTTCTTTTTCTAGTGTTACAAAATGTTGATTAGTGACCTCCGACTGTGATGCCATCAATGACATGTGGTTCCTTCTGAATGGTGACATGTGTCACCCTCTTTTGGCCCCTTATGACCCCTCAAAATGTTGAATCTATCAACCATGTGTCTATCGTACCGGCATGTCATGATGACATGAGACGGCACTTAGCTTTATCAGACCAATGGTATTTTGCCACATGGCCCTCTAGAGGAGAAAGAAAGGCTCGCCCTCTTTGGTTTCGTGACTGCATTCCTGTGTTAAATGCTTCAAGGAGTTATCCCAACAATTTACATTATCAATGCTTTTTCCTATGATACCTTTATATTGGTCACTCTCTGATTACCGATTTTCAATTCATGAAATTTCTTGTGTTGTTGTGGTCGTCGATCACCGATTCACCCTAGACCTCCAATATTGTGATCGTCGATGTGCCAAGAGCTCTGATATTGCGATTGTTGATGTTCCATACTGCCTGATCCTCCGGTATTGTGATCACCAATGTGTCGGGATGTCCTATTTTGCAATCATTGATGTGTCATAATGCTTGATCCTCCAATATTGTGATCATCGATGTGCCACAACCTCTGATATGCTCTTCTTTCTTCCTTTCAAAGGTGACAAAATCCTCAATTTCAATCGGCCATATCTTCTAATCGAGAAGTTCATTTTTGCACTTCCACATATTGTTGGAAAGATTGTTTGGAGCACTTTCCACTGGAGAGGGTCTGATTTAGCATTGAGTGTTTATGTTTCTTGGAATATGGCTGCAAACATTTCTTCTCTTTAGCACTTTGGACAGTTGAAAAAACTTTTTGGAGTGAGTGACAACATTGCGCACACTAATGAACATATTGATCAAATGTTTAGTCATTTTTCAGTAACATTAGGAGGAGGATGTTGGGATTTTACTATCATTAATTGAATGTATTAAGAAATCATACATGTTAAAGCTTTTTTTCATGTGCTGGAAGAAATTGTTTACATGCGAAGGTTTATTATCGGATCGCATGGTGAGGAGAAATGCATCGAACAACTTAATGTCATTTGATGTTGTTGATTCAGTTGAGTGGGAGTCGTTTTTCAATAATCAGAGAAATATCGTACCAAGGTAAACAAATGAAGATATACATATGAAGACTCCATTTATTTGGCCACAAAATGTGTTAAATAAACATGAGGAATGAAACATAATTGAACAACAATTATCTCAAGGTATTATTAATTCTTCACAGCTAGAGGAAAGATAAATGTCTATTGGTTCCAGAATACCTTTATTGTGACCAATTGTTATACTAATAGTGTGTGGCCTAGCAAATGGACTTCAATGACAAAGATTTTGTGCAGTTGACCCATAACCGTGATGTTGGTTGTTGATGAAGTAGCAGGTACCTACATAGCATAGGGTAGGAGGGCACATCTCCAAATAACGCAACCTGAATGCTGCTACGATAAAACTAATGAATGTGAAGTAGATTCCTACTAAAGTGGGGTGAGAGGGCACGTCTCCAATGGGAAGCCACTCTAAATGTTGTTCCAGAATTAAAATGGACATAACTTGGTCAATATAACTCAAAATATTTATTATAACTTGTTTTTGGAAGCATAAGGACCATTTTGCATCTTTTGATCTGTTGGAAATCCTTATCTAGACACTCTAGAATCTCAGATTCACGCTGTAATTTTTCCGCCATCACAAAAGTTCTAAGAAAATAGTTGATTTTAAATTAGCGATATCTCCCACATCCGAACTCCGATTCGACCCACTTTTTTTAAAATTGGGTGGTTTCTAAAGAGGAGCTCAGATCTACAATCATTTTTTTGAAATTATGCACAAAAGCTTCAAAAAATGATAGGAGAGTCGTCATCGACTAGTTGTTATCAGAAGAAAATAAAAATAAAAAAATAAAATAAAATAAAATTTTACAACATAGATGATTTTAAATCAGCGATATCTCCCTCACCCAGACTCTAATTCGGCCGACTTTTTTGAATTCTGGTATTTTTGCACAAGGAATCTAGATATGTTATTTGCTTTTGTAAATATTGCGCCAAATGTTTCATATATGATCTGCCAACTCGCCGCCAAAAAAAAAAATCTTGTAGTTTGTTGAATATTGCTGCAAAAGTTTGAAACTGAAATATGCATTAAACCCTCATTCCCATAGAATCGTAACCTGCTCTGATAGCATTGATCTTGTTCTTGGGGGGAAACCCCCAAGATCTAAAATATTGAAACGGATTTTCGGGGAGAGACCCTCAAGATCTGAAAAATTGAAATGCTAGAGTAAAAAGAGGAGAATGCCCAATAAACAAAACCACAAAGATTTTTTTTTTTTATTAAAATGGAGAATAACTATAAGAGCTACATTGTGCAAACAAATTGTCCTTTTACAAACTGTGACTTGTTACTTCTTATAGTATTTTTCAGTTACAATACCACGGATCAATTCCATGGGTGAATGAATAGCATGGGTGGATGTCACCATACCATGGACAAATACCATGGGTGAATGAATACCATGGGCGGATAAATACCATGTGTAAATTCCATGGGTGGATGAATAACATGGGTGCATGAATACCATGAGTTGGTGCCATTTTCCATTTTCCATATTGATCAAATATTTAGTCATTTTTGAGTAACATTAACGAGGAGGATGTTTGGATCTTACTATCATTAATTGAATGTATTAAGAAATCATTCATGTCAAAGCTTTTTTTATTGTGTTGGAATAAGCTGTTTACATGCGAAGATCTATTATTGGATCGCATAGTGAGAAATGCATCGAACAACATAATGACATTAGCTTCCAACATTAATTTCGTATTAGAAATATTGATGGGAAAATACTAATATGGGGCTAGAAGTATTCAACTATTGTAGAGTAGGCGTCATCATCAGGGTTTTCATTATTGAAGTTTATTCAAAACCATCTAATATTTGCATCAAATATATTGTTATTACAATCAGTTGCTGAAGTTCATAATGCATGAAGGCAGAAGAGAAATATAAATTATTTTGAATGACTAGAAGAAATTTAAAAATCTATTATATATACATATGAGTACTTTGATGTTGTTGGTTCAATTTGGTGGGAGTTGTTTTTCAATAATCTGAGAGATATCATATCATGGTAAACAAATGAAGATATACTTATGAAGAATCCATCTATTTGGCCACAAAATTTGTTAAATGAACATAAGGAATGAAACATTATTGAACAACAATAATCTCAAGGTATTATTAATTTTTCACAGGTAGAGGAAAGATAAATGTATATTGGTTCCAGAATACCTTGTGCATAATGTAAAGCCATGCAAGGCCTTTACATGGGTTTTGGTACAGGAAATTAAGGAGGGTTGCACGATCACAGTGTTAGGGGATGGAGATGAACATTACTATCCATTCTGGATTGCCAAGGTTGTAAAGGTCATTACATAAAATGAAGATGTTTTACGTGTTAAATTAATTTGGTATCCAAAAAATATACACCCAATCAATGGTGTGTACGAGCCAGAGATCGTAATTTATATAAAAGAAATGGTGCAAAGAGAAAAAGAAATGGTACAAATATAAACCGTCGCTGCACATACCTCTTAAAATTTAAGGATGTTGAAATACTTGTTTATGATTTCAATTTAACAAAGTGAGGAAATCTTTGCTTCAGAATGATAGAGATTCTGAAGAGGTTGCTATGAGAAGAAAAAGTGTTCAGTCAGGAGTCTGTTGAACCCACTCGTAGATCTATAAGACTTTTGAAACCTAAAATGGTGGGCATGCATGTTGACTGAGAAGGGGCATTATTTGATGAAAGAGAAGAATATAGAACATCTTCATCTCCATCTAGTTATTCATTTGAAAATGTTAATTTTGATGGTGTGCAAGAAGATATGAGTGCTTTTTAATAATTGATTAACATAATTTATATAAATAATGTTTGCATGGTAACTTGAAACAAATATTTTAACTTCCATATGATCTTACATGAAGTTATGAGTCATTTTCATGTTTGTTGGATTATATGTTTTAATTATAATGAATTTATTTGTTTATAATATCCACATTGCAACAATAGATAAATAATTTATGTTTCATTCAATCTACAAGTATTGATATTTTGATTAATTTAGTCACATAATTTGTTCATAATGTCATGGTTGAAATATATTGAAAACTTAATGTTTTTTAATTCTATGGTTAAAAATTTGTCAATTTTTTTATCTTTAATGCTATGGTTAAAAACAATTAGAATTTTAATGATTTTTATTGTCATGTTATTATATGTTTAACGGCATGGATGAAATTTTTTGGAATTTTAATGTGTTTTGGATCCCATTATTTTATCTTTAACAACATTACTAAAAAATGTTGAAATTGCACCTAGAAAAGAAAAATGTTACTATGCCAACAACATTGGTGTGTCTTTTCATTTATTTTGCACACAAAAAATATTCTTGCTTAAATTTTTTAAAGATGTTGAAAATTATCCTTAAAACAAATAAAACATCGTTCTAGAATACACACTTTTAGTTTTTGGGTTGTTTTCATGTTTTCTACGGCTTTTTTGGCTAGAGTTCGCATTTTGAGTTTACAATTCTGGTTTCAAAGTTTACATTGTTTTGTATTGTAGTAGATCAATATGATCAATTAAGAAGATTAGTATGTGTGACATGTTTTAGCATTTTTTTTTCAAATTATATGACAAAGAACCAATTTTTGAACATAGAAACATGGTTTAAGTTAATAGTTATTGACATTATTTAAGGGTTAAGAGAACAAATAATTGACTTTATTATGTCTATATTTTGTTATGTACTAATGGTTTTTGTTGTTCTTTGGTGCTTCGAGAACATCATCTACATGTTATATTTATGTGGTTGTAAGTTTGTGTGTAAAAAATGGTCAATTTGTATGATTGAATTCTGAATGCACTCACTACGTAAACCATTTTCCTATATATCTATAAAAATTGTAGTTCACTTCATTTTGGTAGATGGACATAAGTCCATAGAGATTCCATATCTAGGTTATTTTTCAAGGTAGTCGAGATGTGTTGGTCTTACAAGTATGTCAATGATGGTCAAAGCCAATTATAGTTTAAATGAGTCAAGTGGTAGCTCGAAGTTTAGGGTGAAGAAAGAGTGTTGTCTATGAGATTGCAGACTGCATGTAAGTGCTAATGAATACCAACTAAAAAAATATTAGTATTGTTATTGTGATTTGTGATTTTAATATTTTACATTTAAACATTACGGGAGATACTTAGAAGTAATACTTCCATGTGCGTTACAAGTGCATTACAAGTTCTTAGTTATTGTGAGTTTCTACATTAGCTATATTTAATAAATCAAATCCACTTTTATTAGATCAAGTTGTTGATTTATTTCTATATATGTAACTATTGTTTGGTTAATAAAAAATAGTGTGATATTTTCTCTGGTTTTCTAAATGCCCCAATATCTGTCTTCTCTGAACTTAACTAAATTTATGTTAAGCAAAATGTTTTTGCTTTTCTAATAAATTAAAATATTCCTGTAGTCACAAAATTGTCCAAGAGGGAATCACGTTTAACTTTCATCACATGCCCATGCAACTTTCTCAACAACATATCGTTGCAAGTTTTTTACTCCTGTAGGCCTTCCATGAATAATCGACTCGAACTTTATTTGATTAAAATAGTGCACAAGGTATCTGCGACACGAAGTATTCCACATGCTTGTATGGTTTTTTTCTTAATAGTAACGCGGGGTAAGCATCATCAAATTTTTGCCTTTTGCGCCACCTGTAGATCTTGTTTTCTTTATGAAAACTAAAATAATATATTATAAGCTTCAACTTTTATTTTTCTCATCAAATTTTCTTTTGTGCCATCAAAGTTGCTGCAAAAATTGGGCGTGGCCTTCACTTATATCTATTCACTTTGAAAGCTCACTTCTTATTTCTAAAATTTCACGTTAAATTTAATTAATAAAATATAAAAACTTGATACTTTTTAAAAAAATTTAAATTTTCTCTATGTATTAAAAGTTATGAATATTACATTAAAAAACTTAAGATATGCATATAAATTAACTGACGTGTAAAAAGAGATAGACATCAAAACATTTACTTCATTATACATTTCATATTACCAAGATTAAAAAAAACCATTAAAATAACTAAATTATATCTTAATTTCACTTTTAAATTATCACTATTATTGTTACTAATTATGGAAAAAATTAAATATAAATTAAATATGTACATATTTTTAAAAAACATGTAACAAAGTCTATAATCACTAAGAGTTATTTTTATTTTACCATGAATATTATTGATATATATAGATTACTATACCATATTTCTAAAATAAAATAAAATAATTAAATAAGAATAAAACTGAGCAACATTATCGGAGGATTTGAAATTGATGCCTACAACGTTAGCCATCTTGGGTATTCTATGAATACCATGAAAGGGCCTTTCTTTTGCATAACTCATGTGACCCTGAAGATTCAGTTATGCAAGATTTGAAATTGTGGCTTATGATCCAAGGGAGCCGAATGATATTGAATCTTTGGTTTCCAGGGTTGTCGATTGCTTTGGTCTATTAGCGGTTTCTGTGACAGTTTATGTTCAGAAAGACAGATAGGGCACGGGGAAGCTGAAAATGTTCCAAAGGGATATCTATGTGAAAATACTAGTGATGAGACTTGCAAGTAAATTCAAGGTCAATATGAATCCTCAAGGTTAATATCCTTCAATTGTTTAATAATGGTTAAGAGTAATAATAGTTTTTTGGGTTAGAATTTCGGAACATTAAAATAAAAAAAATTAGGGGCTTTAAGTATGATTTAAAAATGCTTAAGTTTGGTTAAATGATTTTTTTTTTTAACTAAATATACAAATAGAGAGGAATCTAATAGGAGTAAGCCTTTCTCAAACCACCAATAAATAATTACAGCTGGGTGGTTTTCCTTCAATAATAATATAACGACAAGGGATGGATATCTCCACACTTGGTTTGATAGTTTACTGTATAATTGTTTTTACAAAAATTATGAAAAATAAATAAATTATAAATTAAGTTAAACATATGCACATTAAAAAATGTAACCAAATTTTTAACCATGGAAATTCTCTCCATTTTACCCTCGAGATTGTAATTTCTAAATAAACTTTATTACAATATCATA